>JAPYZL010106695.1:0-10243 GCA_030522825.1 Platygaster orseoliae
TATTTACTAATGTTGGAAATTATCACCACTTCGCCAAAAGTTTAGTAAATTCTACCCGCCGTTTCGATAAAATTTACAAAAAATTTTTCTGCGTGTATTTAGTCACTAAACGACTAAACGTTACAAGCATTGAATCTAACTCTATTTCTCCGAAAATTTTACTGTATTCTACCAGGGATTTCACTATTGTCTAAATAATAGAGTTTCAAAATTCTTTTGATTGAGTATAGTAATTTTTGCATTAAATTTTTTACTACGAACAATTTTTGAACATCTCGGTGAAAAATAAGAAAATGATTTCTAGACTGGATTCTTTTGTAGAAAGGAAATGACTGGAAAAAATCCGTAAGGTTATCAGCTTAGAATCCTTGAATTTATCAAAAAACATAGATAATCGTGTTGGCTTGTCATTCAAAAAAGGTCGTGCCTCTTTGTGAAAAATTTGAATAGATAATTATCAAAATGGATTTATTTAGTTCGCCTTTGAAAATTCAAAAATGTCTGCTACAGACACCCAGTTAGCATTCTTAATATCAAGTCTTGATGTTCCCTTGATATCCACTTGACTTCCATAGCAAGCCTTGATATCCGTTCCACTTCACCTTCACCTCATGGTCAAAGTTTGCTATGCAATTGCCATGCATATGCGGCGGCTGTTGGGTATCCATTAGACGTCACAAATCTAGATTTGATCTCAACTTGTCATCAACCATACATCAAAAATGCTAACTGGGCAAAGGCAGTGAAAAATGGCGTTTAGAGTGACTGCTCTTCGAGTGCTCTGGGAGCGTTTCTCTATGTGTCAGAAAGAGACAAAAGTTCTCTGAAAGCAATCTACCTATAAGTCTTTTTACCACCGAAGAATAGATCTGCTCTAACTAAATGAATATACATACGTTTCCTTCAGTTTTTAATGTTCCAATTTGAACGAATTCGTGACAAGAATACAATTTTCTGATTTCTTAGATATAAAAATTTCGAAGTAATATACTTTTTCTGCAAAACACGCACAAAAAAGGTGCTTCTGGCACCTGAAAACAAACACGAAGGACGTGCATTTCCGATCGGCGATTTGTTTTCGATCATTTCGATGTGGGCGTCGCTTTTTAATCCCAAATTAAAAGTATTAGAGCCCTTTTTTATTCTTCTACAATATTTTTCAGAACACCCTTGGTCATAGAAGAAAATGGAACATAATCCGTCAAAGTCTGCACACAGTTCCTTAGATTTTCAAAATTTAAAAGAAAAAATCATTCGAGAACTAAAGAACCTTAAAGAAACCCAGTGTGAACATTGCAACAAAAAATTCACAACGAAAGATGGTTTGTCCAAGCATATTCGAGTACACCGTAAAAAAGCTACTTCCGATTGTGATTATTGCAAAAAACAATTGTCAACCAAACAAAATGTAATTAGACATATACGTTTGCACACTGGAGAACAACTTTATGTGTGTGATTATTGCGAGAAAAGATATACTACTAAGCGAGGTCTCGATTCCCATACTTCTAGTCACAAAGTCCTTTTTTCGGTTGCACTAAGTAGGAAAGAATCCAAAAAAAATTCTAATCTTACTGCGCATATTCGAATTCCCACCAGCGAAAAACCCTATCTGTGTGCGCATTGCCAAAAACGATTTAGCCAAAAATTTCGTTTGAATTATCATTTAAAAAAACACACAGGTGAAAAAAATTTTACATGTGAACATTGCAATAAAAAGTTCAGTCAAGAAAGTGACTTACTTCGTCATACGAGAACACATACCGGAGATAAACCTTACAAATGCAATTATTGCGAGAAAAAATTTGCACAGGAAGGTAATCAAAAGGTTCATGAACGTAAGCACACTAAAGATAAACCATATAAATGTTTACATTGCGAGAAAAGATTTGCCCAGAAAAGTCATCAAGAGCTTCATGAACGTTATCACACCAGAGAGATGCCATATAAATGTTCACATTGCGAGATAGAATTTGCATCGAAAAATGATAAAACGCGTCATGAACGTACGCACACTGGAGATAAACCATATAAATGTTCACATTGCGACAAAAGATTTGCAAGAAAATATACTTTAAATACTCATGAACGTATTCACACAAGAGAAAAACCAAGCGAATGCTGATATAGTAAAAAAAGTTTGCTCATTAGCATCAAAAAAGCATCATGCAATTTGTGTGAATGATGCGGACATGTTTTGCATGTCCCTAGAACAATAGAGAGGGACATGCAAGGGTGCTTAACGGATATATGAATTTTAAGATGGCAAAGATTGGGCATAACTATTTCGCACAACGATGTGTAAATTATCCTATAACCAATTCGTTGATAAAAAGCATGAAATTATATCAAAAAATTCAAAATGAATAGCAACCAGACGAAAAAGTGGAATGTTCAACCTGATCTACATTTTTGTAAATGTTTTGCACTGGTCGGTAATTTGAGACCTACGGGAAAAATGGTATAATAAGGTAATATTATTTCGAAAGCTATCACTATGATTATGATATATCTTAGCTGATTCGAATATTATTTGTTGATTTATAATCAGGGAAGACAACATTTTTTACTCGAGTACAAACTTTTTTCATTTGAAATAATTTAGCCATAATTTGTGATAACTGATTAAGTTTTTTTCGTTTTTTTACCGAAATTTATTATAAATTTTTTATAAAAACATTCTTTCAGTTACCTTTGTTCAAAATCTTCATTCAGGGAGCGTTCAAGTATTACGTCACGCTCTAGGGGGGGGGGGGGTGAGGCCAAACGTGACGCTCTGTGTTTACTCTTATGAAGAAGGTACCAGTAGGCGGGGGGGGGGGGGGTGTAAGAAGAATGAAATAATCTTATCACATCAAATTATGAAATATTATTACGAATAGTCATGGTATGTGACAAAACCTTACTTATTTATAAGTTATAGACTTTTTTTAATTCAGACATTCAACAACGTTTCAACAATTCAATAATTTTGATTGAAGAAATACGTGATCTTTGAACTTTCATAAGTGGCTTTGGCGTCTGTAAATAAATGTATAATTTTGTAGTTTTTCATGAGTAATTTTTTATGCACTGTTCATATGTTCATAACAGGCATAATTTGTTAATAAAAAAAAACGTATTGTCATTTGCAGAAATCAATTTCGGCAATAGGATCAACTTGCAGGATTTTCGTTGTTGCGATGAAGAAAAATAGTTTTTCAGCAACGCTGCCTACATTTAAAACTTTCATACATCTTATCGATTGAAAAAAATTATCCTCGCAGTTATGTATTTATCTGTAGAATAATATTATAAGCAATGTACAGCCATCGAAGATTATTTTGAACTCGGAAAACAATAAAAGGATTATGAAGTGTGTCCTGTTTATATATTCTTATGATTAGTTAATCTTGAATCGAAATACAGGGTGTACCAAAATCCCCGTGCCAAAAAGAAATCCAATATTCCTTATCAAATTCTAAGACGATTTTTCATTTACCACTTTTTACAAAACTTAAAATCAAAAAGATAAAAACCACGAACTAAACTTTACCAAAATTTTCTTCATATTTTTTTGAGTAAAAAAGTCCTTTGCCACTTTTCGCAAAACTCAAAATCAAAAAAGATATTCGAGTTAGAAAGTTTCGACCAATCAGATTTCTCAGATTTCAAACTCGAATATCTTTTTAGATTTTGAGTTTTTTAAAAAGTTGCAAAGGACTTTTTTACTCAGAAAAATATGAAGAAAATTTTGGTAAAGTTTGGTTCGTGGTTTTTATCCTCACTCCTCGAAAAAGTGCATTTATTGTTTAAATTTCAGACTTGAATTACTTTTTTGATTTTGAATTTTGTAAAAAGTGGTAAATGAAAAATCGTCTTAGAATTTAATAAGGAATATTGGATTTCTTTTTGGCACGGGGATTTTGGTACACCCTGTATATAATCAAATGTGAAAAAATCTGCTGAAGTACAAAGCTCGTAAACAAACTTATTTACTATATAATTTGGGAAAATGTTTTTTTCGTAGTCTTGCATTTCAAATTTTTTTATTTCATAGAATAATATTCACCAACTATTCTGGAATTTCACTCTCTGTAATTAAAAACTGCAGTTGGTAATTCAGAATAAGGTATCCAAAAATAAAATCACTCAAATTACAGTATATTCAGAAATTCGTTCATTATCTGCACCAATTTTACACGATCGAAACATGCAAAATGAAATCATTCCGATTTACTCGGGAAAATTTTCTTCCAATCCATATCGGCGTTTCAAATTTTTCGCAGTTTTCTACAAATTATTACTCCATGCATTACAAAAATAAATACTTCGCAAAAACAACTAAAATTTAAATTCCCTCAGAGCACATAATACTCTAGGAAAATCCTAGAATATACTGTCTCATATGGGTCAACACCAGTCAACACTGCGAAACTGATTGTTCTTCTCTTAATTTTCGTCCGGCATGAAATACTACATTATATAACGTAGTGCAAGGGTCGAATTTGGCGAAGACGAGGGTTCAGGCCCGAGGCGAAGCCGAGGGTTTGAGACGTCTTCGCAAAATGAGACACTTGCACTAAGTTGCATACAGTATTTTATGCAATTCTAGTCTCAAAGCCCGTCCAAATGTAAAACTTTGAGGTTAGAAGAAATTGTTCATAATTACGCCCTCAAATAAGTTATTTACTTAAACACGAAAACGATATTTCGCTACCTCAACAAAAATATTTTTTTGTATAAGTTGACTGTAAAGTAAAAAAAAACACACCAGACCTCGCGAAGCGTCAGATCACATTAGATTAAACCTACAAGGAATTGCATAAAACTTTGGCCAGTCCAAAATTTTGCATTAATTCAGCGTGACCTGACAAATGCATCTATGTGGGAACCAAAAAATCTCGTTGTACAGACGATTTCCACTTCCCTCCAGTGCAACCAATCTTTTTTGAACGTACTGCTGTTGGCGCATCTGCTCGTGTAACCTTCTGACAAAGTGCAAATCCCATCGTACGTTTCTCTCCTGAAAAAATTTTTTGTTTATTTATTTAATTTTTTTTTTTTTTTTTTTTTTTTTTTTTTTTTTTTTTTTTTTTTTTTTTTTTTTTTTTTTTTTTTTTTTTTTTTTTTTTTTTTTTTTTTTTAAGAAAAAAACATGAGACTCGTGATTTTTATATCGATTTTTCCAGTCCACGAAATTTTTTTTTTTAATCTGGAATCCAAAACTATTTCAAAAAGTATTGTTATTTACATTATATTCTTATATATATTTTATATTATAATATAATATATAATATTATATATCACAGTCATTTATATACTGAAGAAACATGATAAATACAAAAAATTACGTTTTTCGTGATTTTATAATACTAGGCAAAAATGTTAAATTATTAGCAATAAAAAGGTATTTGATGTTGTGCGATCTATAGCTCGCGAATAGTTATTGAAACATTTTGTTATAAAACATTGTTACAATGATTTGACTTCGTAAATTCACATTTCATTATTAACTACTGACTTGAAAAATCATTCAAGCATTTTCTTTGTGAGGAAAATTCTACTTTCCATACGTGCTCAAAATAGTTAAAACGAATAAGTGCAGGTTTTCCTTGTTGCGATGAAGAAAAATAGTTGTTCAGCAACGCTGGCTTCATTTGAAACTTTTATACATTTCATCAATGGAAAAAGATTATCTTCACAGTTATGTATTTATCTTAGAATAATATTGTAAACAATGTACAGCCATTGAAGATCATTTTTAACTCGGAAATCAATAAAAGGATTATAAAGTGTGTCGACTTTGTATATTTTTATGATCAGTTATTATAATAACTGTTATTAATTTTTAAACAGCTATTAATAATAATTATTTAATCAAATTATTTAATTAAATGTGAAAGAATCTACTTGACCACAAAGCTTGTAAACAAATGTATTTATTATGTTTTAAATGACATTCGGCATTTCTACAGATTACTAAAAACGTTTCAATTACTATGAAGAAGAAAATTATGTTTGCAGTGTTTTTTTACAGCTACTGAAATTTTTCGAAGGTTTCAGAATGTTTACGAAGATTTTTCTTACAATTATTGTTTTGAAGAACGGAAAGAAATGTGTGCATCATAATTATTCATTTTAAGTCATCGGCTAGAATGCAGTTTAAGATGAAGCAGAAAAAACAAAGTGCAAATCAGCTAAAAAATCGACGACAAACATCGAATTCGTCGATTTTTTCAAGTGCCAATTTTGGCAAAAACCGAGCGAAAAACTGTGTTTCAACTTTTTAAACATCATCTAAAACTATTAAGCTTCATTTCAAGCTATCGTACAGCTTTCTAGCCCAAAAACTCAATTTTTTACAAAGGCTTGAAAGGTACGTTCTTAAACTGCACTCTAGCCAAGTCATCTATTATTTTCCGAAAGTTGAAGGTAATGTTTTGTGATGAACATTTTTTTACCGACCATCACTTCATTTTTTTATAATGATCATCGATAATTATCCTGAAAATTTCAACAAACATCTGAACTCCTAAAAAATCCTGAATTTTCACGTTATCGTTTACAATTAAAAAAACTTATGTAAAGAAAAAAAAACTAAACGTAAAAAAAGTTGTTGTGCAAAACATGACATAAAAAAGTGGGATGATCAGTGTCGTTAAGTATTCATAAATAGTCGTTAATTTTGTAGTTCATTTTATAATCTAATTTCTCCGAAATATGCATCATAACTTTTTTTCCCTTCTTCAAATGAAATTCAAAAATCTCAGAAGATACCGAAAATTACAAATAAAATCTCAAATAGTTCAACAAGTTTAGAAAAGTTAAAAATTGTGGCATACATATTATGAAAAAAATTTTTTAAACAATGGAAACTAAAAATTGTCTATAGTGCTACATAATTTGAGAAAATTTGTAGAGTTAAATAAAATGTTTAAAAAATTTTTCGTTAATTGTATTCATGACTTTTAGCACTTTTGGCAATATTTACAGTTTTTTCACAGTTTTCGTAGTTTTTACTTTTACAGTAATTTTTCAACTGTTTTGACAATTTTTCAACAACTGTGGCAGTTTGAACAGTTCTAATTTTGGCAGTTTTTACAAGTGGAATTCGATCAAAAATCAATCGATTGTTAATAATTGTTATATGTTATAATTCTTGACTTTTTATTTATCGAGAGCCTGCAGATTTTGTGATGCTCTGGCAATTTTTAAAATGTTAACATACTTGACAGTTTTTTAAATATTTTTACAGTCAGGAAAGGTTTTTAACAATTTTAGTATATAAAAATAAGTATAATTTAGGAAAAAGTCATGCTTGCATTCTTGCATGTCAAATTTTTTTTATTTCATAGAATAAAATCCATAAACTCTTCTGAAATTTTCACTCTCTGTAATACAAAACTGCAATTAGTAATTCAGAATAAGGTATCCAAAAATAAAATCACTCAAATAACAGTTTTTCCGAAAATTCGTTCATTATCTACACGATATAAACATACAAAATGAAACCATTTCGATTTACACAAAAAAATCTTTCAATCCATAACGACGTTACAAGTTTTTCGCAGTTTTCTACAAATAACTACTCTATGCATTACAAAAATAAATACTTCTCAAAAACGACTAAATTATGAATTCCCTAATAGCACTGAATATTCTAGGAATATTCCTAAAATATTCTGTCCCATTAGGGTTAACACTGCGAAACTGGTTGTTCTTTTCCTAATTTTCATCTATGTAGCAGGAAATATATATTATTTTTTAATTCGTATTTATTCTCTACAAATTGTTCATAATTACGCCCTCAAGCAAATTATTTACTTAAACATGGAAAAGAAATTTCGCTATCTCAACAAAAAATTTTTTTTCGTATAAATTGACCTTTAAGTAAAAAAAAACACACCAGACCTCGCGAAGTGTCAGATCACATTGGACTAAATCTACAAGGAATTGCATAAAACTTTGGCCAGTCCAAAATTTTGCATTAATTCAGCGTGACCTGACAAATGCATCCATGTGGGAACCAAAAAATCTCGTTGTACAGACGATTTCCACTTCCCTCCAGTGCAACCAATCTTTTTTGAACGTACTGCTGTTGGCATCTGCTCGTGTAACCTTCTGGCAAAGTGCAAATTCCATCGCAGGTTTCTCTCCTGAATAATATTTTTCATTTATTTATATTTTTTTTTATTATTATTAAACTTTAAAATTAAGGTCCTGTACCTCTGGCAGAAGTATTCTAGGTTCCCTACTTAGTCAAAAAAATTTTAAGATCTAACCTCGATCAGCTGGAAATTTTTTAAGTCCAATCGGAAATGAGACGCCACGACATCAATTAATTAACTTTTTTGGAAAATTCAGAGCCTCTTTTAAGAGTATAGAGCCTGAAAATATTTTTCAAGTATTTTCGAGTCAAACCTTGCATTCATACGGTTTGAATGTTCGAACTAAAGATTCTATTCGTTAGATGGTCCAGACCTAAATTCAGATAGCCAGATCCGTCAGATGCATATTGCATCTGATAAAAATTCAGAGCTGTTCAGAGCTCTTCAGAGCTCAGCGGGATCAGGTGGTATTTCGGACCAGTGCTGCCAGATTGTACGGAAAAATCCGTACTAGACAAGGACAAGCTTACGTCTTTTTTGATGATACAGGGAGAAAACAAATCAGAATCTGGCAGCGCTGTTTCGGACCTCGATTTTTTGACTTGGGTTCGTCAGGTTCAATCAGCAAGCACTACTATCTAGAATTCTGGATCGACCATTTAAGTTTCATAGTTCCAGGGAAAAGTTGTCGACATTAAATTTTTCCGTTACTCTCCGTTGACTGTGCTACGTTAATAAAGGTACGTAATAATTGAAAAGTGAAGATGATTTTAGATAGAAACGCGCACTTTATTAAAAATGTATTGATTTATAAATTTTTCGGGTTCAATTTCCCGACAATAAAGTTTTTCCACTTTTCGGTAAATTCAAATGACAAGACTCATTATTTGTTCGTTTGTGTCGCTTTTTTTCTTTTTGTTAAAAAATCCTGGTAAGATATTATTTTTTAATTTTTTTTCTTAATTTTCTTAACTGAACAGGACGTCTATCGAGGCTATGTTAAAATATTCGAAGTTAGTAATGTGAAGTTAGTATTTCAGGTACTTAATAAACATATTTACAAATGTTTTATTATTAATGAATAAACTATTATTATAATAATGTAAGTACAATGTAGAATTTCAATATATATTTTATAATTCCCCAAAACATTCATTATATTACAATCTCATATTTCAGTTTATATTGTGTATCATTATAAGGCATCATTCATTTTTATATTCAATATATCAAATATTACTATTTATTATAATAATAATATATAATCCCTAAACGTTACAAGCATGGAGTCTAATTCAATTTCTCCGAAAATTTTACTGTATTCTTCCAGTGATTTCACTATAGTCTAAATGGAGTTTAAAAATTCTGTTGACTGAATGTAGTATACAGTGTGTGTCTCTTGAAACAATTTACGGAGAAGGTGCATAAGCACTTAAGCAGTCCTTAAGCGCTAACGGAAACCTTTTTTGATAAAGATCGTCTTGACCCTGTTCCAGGTTAGTTTCCGTTAGCGCTTAAGGACTGCTTATGCACTTTCTCCGTAAATTATTTCAAGAGACACAGACTGTATAATTTCAAGTTTAAATTTTTTACTTCGTACAAATTTTGAACATCTCGGTGAAAAAATAAGAAAATGATTTCTATAGACAGGATTCTTTTTTAACCAGGAAATGAGAGGAAAAAATCCGGAACGTTATCAGCTTAGAATCCTTGAATTTATCATGAAACATAGATAATCGTGTTGGCTTGTCATTCAAAAAACGGCGTGTCTCTTTGTTCTTCACATAAAATTCTTCATTTAAATAGATAATGATTAAAATGGATTTATGTAGTTCGCCTTCGAAAATTAAAACACAATGTCTGCTACAGACAAAGGAAGAGATGATTGGCGTTTAAAGTGACTGCTCTTCGCCTTAAATGCAGCGCAGGTATCAAGTTTTCGAAATCTCGAACGCCTCTGTTATTTTTTTAAAATAAAGTGGATGAGAATCATGAGAATGAATCGAGAAAACAAAAAAGAGAAAAAATGTCTGTCAATCAAAGATTTGTCATGTTACGGGCTGGGTGACCAGATTGAGGAGGCTGCCTCCTCGAAATTTCCCCCTCTACTTTTTACCTGCACTCGGCTGAGCGAAATGCAGTGAGCTGTGTTA
>JAPYZL010106700.1:0-38061 GCA_030522825.1 Platygaster orseoliae
AAGATCTCATAAAATGCAAAAAGTTCCGTTACGATATCTGTTTCAGTTTTCCCACAGTAAATTTCAGAATATACGGTTAAAAAAACGCCCTACAAGGTGTAAGTCCCCCTTAAAAAAAAGCGCCGAATCGGCACAGCTACCAACATAAATCACAAGTTTCTTCACATTGGTACTACGGGGTTAGGTTAGGTACCCCGGTGTTGTTTATAAACATTGCAAAGTTTTCAAAAGTTTTCAAGGAATTTTTCGAAAATGCGTAATTTATTGATAAAACGCGGAATTGGGCTCCTGGTCCCAAGATTCCAATCGTCATTGAACCTGGCGAAATACTCGAATTTGGCGTCGACGTGCGAAAAAACCTCGAGGAGCATCATCCCCGGGAGTTGCGGCAGCAGGTGAACTGCAAAAAATAATTCGTAAAATTACTACTTTCTATGTAGCTTAACTTAACTGGGACCTACATGAAAGGTAGTTATAATTGATTATTTCGATTGTATGATAAAAATACTATAGTAATAAATAAGTATAATAATTTACTACATTATTTAATTTAATTTATATCATAATAACTTTTTTATAACGTTTTTAAAATCATAACAAGTAAAGTTGTATATTCACAATTATATTATCAATCATTTATTTTTTTACAATATTCCGTTAATTTATTTGAATGACATAATATATGATATTTTTTTTGTAGTATAATTACACATATAATTATCTTAATAATATAATTTTTTATATATTATAATAGTATAATAAATTTACCTTAATTTTTTATTTAAATATATTTGTCCTCCAATAATATTATAATTTAATAACTAATAATAATTAGTATTATTAATTATAATTTCATTAATAATTAAAATAAAAATTTTATAACTTTCTTAGAGTATGCTTCAGCTTGAGTTCAAGCGTTTTCAAGGACAAAAATCGTGGGAAAGAGAAAAAAGCCAAAAAAGGCAGCGAAACAGTCAACATCGACGAGAGCGTTATCTCGGAGTTGGTGGACGTGGAAAAGTTGAAATTGCAGATGGAGAAAAACATTGAAAATCTGAAAAACGAGTTGGTGAAAAATGTCAGTTTACGCTCGACTGCAGGATCCATCGAGGATTTGCCTATTAAAATGGATGGGAAAGACTACGTGGTGCAAGATCTTGCGCAGATCGCCAGGAAGCCGAAAATGATCATTTTGAACGTGGATAGTTTTCCTCAGGCGGCACCGTTTATTGCTAAGGCTTTGAGCGAGTCTGGAATGGGCCTCAATCCTCAACAGGAAGGCCACAAAATTATTATTCAAATTCCAAAGTAATTGGAATTTTTTAATATTCATTTTAGAATAGAAATAAAATAATTGAAATGTCATTTTTATATTACGAATGATGCATTTTTTTCAGAGTAACAAAAGAGCTAAGAGAAACACTGTCAAAAAACGCCAAACAATTGTTTGAAAAATGCAAGGTGAACCTGAGAAACGTGCAAAACTACCACATAAAAAAAGTCAGTGATGATCCAAATATACCACAGGATCTATCTCGACAAGTGCAGGCTCAAATCAGAGCCATCAATGAAAAATACACGCATGAAGCCGAGAAAATATTAGCAACGAAACAGAGAGAACTGTTGGGTAATGAATAAGTAGTATAATTTTTGTATTTAAAAAATTTTTTTGTCATTCAAGTTTATGTACATAAATGCAATAAATACTGTTAGCGTATTTTTCATAGTTTTTATTGACCAATCAGACTTAAAAAATTATTCGTGAAATCTCACGATTCCAGTTGTTTTTTTATATACAACTCAAGTCCTTGGCACAAAGAAAAAGTAGCTTTTCTCAAATTTTCTACTGAATGAAAGGCAAAACTTAGTCTTACAGAATTGGTAGATTTTTCCGAAATGGAAAATCGAGCTCCAGGAATCACGACAACTTTGCAATTTTCCTGGCACCAAGTATTGAAATTTCCTCCATCTAAACCTAAAATTACAGACTTATAAGTCAGGTTAGGTTAGTCAGTTTCCAAAAATGTTGTAATTCAAAAATATACCTTTTGCAAGTTTCAACCAAATGAAATATCCACCTTTGGGTTTCGTATAGCAACAACTCGAAGGCAAATTTTGGTCCAGAATTTCACACACTGCATCCAAACGTTCCTTGAAAGACAACCAAAGAATGGCAATAGAAAAAAAAGTTTTTGCCATCAATTTATTTTTTGCAAAACACGCACTCAAAAGACGCTTCAAGCACCTAAAAAGCGGCCTAGAGGATGTACATTTACGACCGGCGATTCGTTTTCGATGTGGACACCGTTCTTCTATGCGTGTTTTTGTTCTTTAATGCGTGTTTTTGCCCTTTTATGCGTGTTTTTGTTCTTTTATGCGTGTTTTTCTTCTTTAATGCGTGTTTTTGTTCTTCTTTGCGGGCTTTTGTTTTTCTATGCTTACTGACCCATCCCCGATTATATATGTATACTAACTACTCATAGTCAGCACTCACTTTGTACTTAACAATTAAATTTTCCAAAAATTCGTCTTGCAGTCCAAGTTCTAAAGCACTTGCAACGACTCCCGAAACATAGTGATTCACAGCTCCACCACTTTTCATAATTCCTCTGTAAATAATAAAAGTCATTTTAAATTCATCTTTCATTATTGCTGCAATTATAAAAAGTTATCAATTTTCTGGGTTAAAAATTATTTTGGATTACTAACGAATCCCTGATGATTTTTACAATTTTCTCATGACATTCCATCCACCCAAGTCGAATCGCAGGAAATATAATTTTCGAAAATGATCCATTGGAAATAACGTTTCCACCTCGATAATCTGCATCTTTCGAATCGTCGAAATATGCAAGTCTGTGCGGTGGAAATCCTTTTTCGTAATTTAAAACGTTGTAAACGTCGTCACAAACAACGACTAAGTTGTGCTTTCGGGCAAGATTCACAAGTTGCTTGCATTTTCCTGGACAATGATTTTGAAGATTGTAGAATTTTTAAAATACAGAGTATAAAAGTTAATATTTTATTACCATTTTCCAAAACCGACCCTGTAGGATTATGGAATGTTGGAATGGTGTAGAACATGGCCCAAAAAATTTTTGTATCCGAAATTAAAAATTCCCCATTTCTCTCTTTTTCCACCAGATTTTCCAGAGCGTTCAAATCGACGACGTCATTTTCCATTGGCACTTTTGAAATTAATTTTATGTACAAATATTATTCTTTTTTAATTCAAACAATATCCATATGTTGGTGCAATGTTTGGTCCATGAATGAGCTATTTTCCAATAATTGCACATTCATGGACCAAACATTGCACCAACATATAGGCTCGTGTTTAATGGGTAAAGGAAAAAATCAAAATTATTGCACCTTGGACTATTTTCATGAGAGGAAATTGCTTGAAAAGCTCCAAGGCGATCATGTAGGTAAATTGTTCGACAAAAATGACTCCATTTGGGGCAATGACAGTGTTTAAAATGATTTGCATTCCGTGTGTGGCGCCACAGCTAAGAACGAGGCGTTGCCGAGCAACGAAATCGTCGTATCTTCGAGACAAAAATTTGGCAAGCTCATCGCGACATTCCCAATGGCCCGAAGTAGGACCGTATTGGAAAAGATAATTTTTATCTTCTTTTTCTTTTGCCTGAACATTGAAAGCTAAATATAAATAAATAAAAAACAAATAAATATTGTGACTCGTTTATTAAAACTCACAAGTCGATGTTGAGTAGCTTTTATCATGAGTTGATTACAATCTTGAAGAATATCAGGCCCCGGCGCGCCCACCGACAAATTTAGCACGTCCTTATCGTAAACGTTGAACAAATTCTTACTACCTCGAGTCGAGTCGAACAAGTGTTGCAATTTAGGGTCGAATTCCTCTTCCATTTTTTCACAATATTTTTTTCAAGTCAGCGGATCTTGAGTTTTTCCCTCGATTCCGATAATTACTTGTTGTCTTGAGTGAAAGTGGAATGCAACTGGAGCGGAAGAAAATGAATCGTGATAAAAAAACGAGTTCAATCACATGACTCGCTTGTATATGTGTACAGGGTGTACCAAAACCCCCGTACCAAAATGAAAACTAATATTCCTTTTCAAATTTCAAGTCGAAAAGTCCTTTACCTCTTTTTACAAAACTCAAAATCAAAAAAGTTATTTAAAAATGCTCTTTTTCTACAAGTTGGGATAAAAACCACGGACCAAACTCTACTCAAATTTTCTCCATATTTTTCTGAGTCTAAAAGTCCTTTGTCACTTTTCTCAAAACTCAAAATCAAAAAAGATATTCGAGTTACAAGTTTCAACCACAATCAGATTTCTCAGATTTCAAACTCGAATATCTTTTTTCGTTTTTTGAAAAGTGTCAAAGGACTTTTCGACTCAGAAAAATATGATGAAAATTCGGTTAGAGTTTGATTCGTGGTTTTTATCTCCACTTGTCGAAAAAGCGTACTTATTAGGAGTGTGCGGGATAGAGAATTTCACGGGTTGGGTTGTTTCGGGAAATTGTACAGGGGATCGGGATGGATCCCGAGTTGTTCAGGAAATTCAGAAAATGTCGAGAAATACCGAAAATGTCGGGAAATCCCAAAAAACCAAGAAATCCTGAAAAAACTAGGTAATTTTTGGAGAGTTGGGAAAATTTGAGTATAATAACGAGAATTTCAATAATCCCGAAAATTTCAAGAATTTCGAGAAGTTTGGGAATCTATAGGGAACTCGGGGTTTTCAAAAAATCTAGTAAAATTTCGGTAAATCCATAACTCTAGAAATTTCGTGATTGTAGAGAAATCCCGAAATGTCGGGAAAGGGCATTTTTGGTCCCGAAGCATTTTTCGACGCATCCCGAACCCGGGATTCCCGAAAAGTCGGGATCCCGCACACACCTAATATTTATTGTTTAAATTTCAAACTTGAATAACTTTTTTGATTTTGAATTTTGTAAAACGTGGCAAAGGACTTTTCTACATGAAACTCAAAAAGGAATATCACATTTCTTTTAGGTACGGGGATTTTAGCACACCCTGTATATCTTTAAAATCTCAGGGTGGTTTTTGCCCCCCTTGTCTCCCCCTTTGGCCACGGGCCTGAAAATACGCATGCAATTTTCAAAATGACGGCTTTCGGTGGCTCTGCGAGCGGGTTGCAGCGGTTGCAGCAGCCCACGGCAATCACATGTGATTGTACGTGATCATATGCTCAGAGTACACAGTATAGTGACAGGTGTCATTCAGTCAGTAAATCGTTTTGCACAGTTTTGCATCTGCTTAAATCTGTTTCCCGGGACAGTGATTTTCCATGGAGGATACAAAATTAACGGATAATGACGAAAAAGAGACCATCGACAGGGTCGAGCACTACATCAAAGTCATCGAGAGGAACTCGATGAAACCGCCTCGGGTTAGCACGATTTTCCTTTTACTTTCTCAAATCGTCTTCTGTCTTCTGTTTTTTGCGCTTCCATATTTTTTACAACTACGCATTCATTCTTGTTCCTGCGTCGTCGGTACTTGTTGCTAACAATTCGGGCTCAATTGTTTAAACGAGTTTTCACGAACAGCTGCTACAGTTTTTGCAACATATTGCCATGGTTTCCAGGGATTTCACTTTTTTATTTGACCTCATTTTCAGTTTTCTTCCAGGGTTTCGTCATTTTTTTATTTATGACCCGGACATTTTTTTAGCGCGGCAAGTGGGGGGGGGGGGGCGAGGGGACACGTCGCAGAGTGGAAAAATACAATGACGAAATTTTTTTTCAGCGTTATTTCTCTGGTATTTTAATGATCTGAGATTTGTTTTGTTTGTTGATTTATTTTCCCTTTTAAGGAACGGAAACCATACCTTTTTTTATCATATAATTTACTTTAACAAATTGGTGGAAAGGGTCATTTCTGATTTGTGAATAATTCGAATTCAAACTTTAAACGCTTTTTCAAAAATGTACCTTTTTTCAAATTTATGAATTTTTACCCAAAAATGATATTTATTTTTGTGTCTAAATTCCGAATATCATGCAATATTTTATAATAAAAATAATATTTGTAAACTATTGTTATATTATAATCTATAAATATTGATGAACTAATTAATAACAATAAATAATATTTATTTTATATTAATAAATACATTTACGTTTGATTAATCAAAAACTGGTCGTTGATTGTTCGTAGGTTGAACATTGTTTGATTCGACTGTATAAGCTACATTTACACAATGAAAAAGAAATATTCCAACAGTGCAATCTTCGCGAGGTCATTGAAAAATTGTTGAATACACCTGGGGAAATCGGAAAACTCGCAAAGGATCTTTTGACTCAATGGGACACCGACGGCAAAAGCCCTCGCGATAAGAAAGAAGTGATAAACCCGGTGCAACACGGGGATCCAGAAGTTGCGAATAGCAGAAAAAGGAAACATTCTAAGACTGATGATAGCAAAAAGAGCTCGAGAAAACATCATGAAAAAAAAGGGGCTGAAGAGCATTCTAGAAAAGAAAAGCGTGATAAGAAACACCAAAGAAGAGAGGACAAGAAGCGCAAGTTGAAGGAGGAGCCAGAGGAGAAGAGAGAGAAGAAACACAGCGAAAAGAAGAGAAAGTTGGTGGCCCCGAAGGATGAGGAGGAGGGGGGGATCGATTGCCATTCTGGTGAGGTTTAGGATGATTTTTCCAAACCTGAATTATTTATTTATCAGGGTGCCCAGCCTCCGGGAAATCCGGGAATTTTACTTGAATTCTTCGAAACCTCTGGGAATTTTTCGTGGATTGATTAATGCATATTTAAAACTTTAAATTTACATGCAAAAAGTAGATGGAAGATTGTTCGGTACATACAAAATGGCCGAAAAAGCATTCCATAAGTTTCCGTTACAGTGTTTTTCATCATCA
This sequence comes from Platygaster orseoliae, assembly GCA_030522825.1. Taxonomy (NCBI): domain Eukaryota; kingdom Metazoa; phylum Arthropoda; class Insecta; order Hymenoptera; family Platygastridae; genus Platygaster; species Platygaster orseoliae. The sequence continues at coordinate 6,892 of JAPYZL010106700.1, forward strand.
AATAAAACTTCTTTACATCAAATTCCAGAAATCCAAGTAGTAATCCAAAAAAGAACTAGGAAATTGTACAAAATATGATGAATGTAATAAAATGAAAAATATTAAAAATGTATTGAAAATTTTTTTGTAGGATACATTTTTTTATCTGAAAAATTATTTTTTAAGAAGAAGCACTTGTAGTTATTCACAATTATGAAAGAGTCATTGAACAATAGTTTTGCTGACTCCAAAATAACAATAATCCTTATTTCAGGTTTCAGGAGAACTTTTCTTCAACGAAATTGTAATCATCAATGTTTGGCTAGAATAACGTAGAAAATAAACATTTGAAAAGGTGTCACAACCTTTTAACTGTTCAAACAGCAGAATAAAATCAAAAAGAGCAAATTTGAAACTTGCAGGAATCCAAAATTTCCAAGTTTTTATATCTTAAAAATTTCTTTAAATTCAACTTTTTTTTAATTTATAAACCATTGAAAATTACAAGCATTTTTAATGTTTTTAAAATTTGACATTGAATATATCGGATGAATTTAAAAATTATTGAATTCGCACGAATTTTCGGTAATGTTGAAATTTTCACCAAGTTTTTTATTTTTTCGAAATTCAAGTTTTGTAAAATTCTAAACTGTTGAGGATTCCGAAGCATCATAATTTTTGAAATTCTTTAAGATGTCACAAATTTGAGAAATTCAAAAACTTGAAGTTTTAAAATTTCTTAAAATTCCATTATTTTTAAAATTTATAAACCATTGAAAATTACAAACATTTTTAATGTTTTTAAAATTTGAAATTCTATATATCCAATGAATTAACAAATTCTTGAATTCGTACAAACTTCTGATAATATTGAAATTTTCATGAAATTTTTTATTTTTTCGAAATTCAAGTTTCGTAAAATTCTAAACTGTTGTGGATTCCAAAGCATCATAATTTTCAAAATTCTTTAAGATGTCAAAAATTTTAGAAATCCAAAAACTTGAAGTTTAAAAATTTCTTTAAATTCAATTTTTTTTTAAATTTATAAACCATTGAAAATTACAAACATTTCTAAAGTTTTTAAAATTTGAAATTGAATATATCCGATGAATTAAAAAGTTAGTGAATTCGCACAAATATCCGGTAATGTTGAAATTTTAATGAAATGTTTTATTTTTTCGAAATTAAAGTTTTGAAATATTAAAAACTGTATTAGGATTTTCCAAGTAATTTAAAAAATTCTTAAGTACACTGAGTGAAAAATAAAAAAACACGGAGAAATTACTATAAACTTTAGAATTGAATTTCCACTGAGCCCATTCTTGCAGAAATTCGAACAAGTTTCTAAAATTCTGCTTTTCAAAAACAGGCCCGTAGTTATATATGTTATAGGGGGCAAAAAAAATTCTGAACGGGCAGAAATTTTTAATAATAATTTTTATCAATAGCCAATTGAAGGAGAGCAACAAAGAGTAATACAATATTTTTTATTATAACTTTTCAAACAAACTTTCACATAACTTAATTTTTTCAATCTCTACTGAAAAAATCCAATTGGATTTTCAGTTGGAAATCCAAAAGTAAAAAAGTAAGTCCAAAAAAGCGAATTCCAATCTATGAAAATGATTCTATACAAACAATTTTTTTACAGGCAAAAGCTTTGATGAAGCTTTGGGCTTTTGCAGTGCACCTGTTGTGGCGAAGAAATCCCGAAACAGCAGCAGCAGCTCACGATCACCTACGAAAACTGCTAAACTTTCAGCATCTTCTCCATCCAAGAAAACCATAAAAACTGAGCCCACGAACAAATCAACCTCGAGCAATGGCATCGCCGAACAAACTCTGAGTCGTACATCCCAACCGTTTTTGAAAGTCGTAAGATTCATTCTCTTATAAATCGAAATTCTGTAAATTTTTCTCAACTCGAGTAGATGATTTTCCAGGGTTTTTTTGAAATACTCGATTTGATTGAAAATGTTGCTTTCCATAGCCCACGCCAACAAAAAAACTCGAGCATCACTCGGCAATGATCGCCAACTTGGCAAAACTGCCTGAAATAAGTCCAAACTACAAACCCCTATCAGAGAGGGCAATCGATCAGGCTCACAAACGTTGGAATGACGAGGATAAAATGCTCACTCAAGCTATTCACCACAAGAATCACAGGCAAGAAACTATTTTTCAAAATAATTTAAATTAAATTATTTATTGTTAAATTAATTTTCCGTTAACAGAACGAAAGTATACTCCGGAAACAAAATCAGCGCGGTCAGTGTTCCATCTCTCGTGGAGCTGAGTCAACGAGTATTTCTCGAAAACATTGATGGTATACGAAAAACTTGAATATTTTCATATTTTTTTCTGAAAATGGTTGTTGAAAAATTCACAAAACTTTTTTGCAGTATTGACAACAAAAACGTCGATCAGCAGCAAGCTTTACAAAATGCTCAAGCCCGCTTTCAAGTTGATGACTGCTCACCAATTGTACATGGTTGAGCACAAAAACCGTCATCTTGAGAATGACACGCACGAATTGTGGCGTCATCATTGCCACATGAAATTTCGTGGGCAAAAGATCAAAAAAGGCGAGAGTCACAAGGAAATGTACCTGGTCAGTAATCCTATTTAATTCTGTCATTCAGAAATCTGTAATAAAAAATTACTTATTTTTTCAGCGCTGTGAACAAGAAAACGAGAAGAAGCTGGAGAACTTCACGGAAAAATTCAAAAGGAAACAAAGCGTGAAAGTCAGCGAAAAGCGGAGCACGATTGAAATTTTCGAAGCAAAGGCTCCACGCGAGTTTCGGAAGGCGCAAGCCAAAGAAGTGCTCGTTCCAGAGGGAATAACGCCAATGGCTGTAGCTTCCCCAACGACTCCATTAACCATCAAACAAAAACTCAGCGCTGAATTTTCAGTGAAAATCCCACCGAGCAGCCGAAACGGACAAAGTAAGTATACACTTTTTTGTTTTATGGAGTTTTTAGGGGATGAAAATTAATGATGGGTCTTGTTATTCCGCAGCGCCATCTCGACCGGTGAAAAAGGCGCCAGCGCCCTTGATGATGAAGGCTTTAAGAGACGCCAAGCGTCTCAGGCGATGATTTTTTATAAAACCAATATGTACATAAATAAATGAATTGCATTGGTCTCATAAATGTGTGTTTGATTAAATCCATTGTTATTATTATTATTCGGTGAGGCAGGGCTAAATTTTCCTCTAGGAACCTCGACCTTAAGGTCTTTTGTACCATCCCCTGTGTCTATCTATTTCACTATCGGGTCCCTTTATTTTTTATTTGACTTATCGGGTCAAATCCCTTTTAAAATACCATCGCAATCGCGTTTCATAATGAAAGACTATAACCTTTCACTTTTAAAAACCTACCGTTTCAAATTGAAAGGGTAGCGTTTCATTTTTAACCCTCGATGGTCACACTTCAGTAGAATCGCATAATGGTAACACTGGGTGAAATTCACCCAGCTCCAAGAAAGTGATATTTAGTTCAAACAATGGGTTATAAAAATCAAAGAAACATATCCTCGTATCCGTGAAAGATGTAAGAAAAAGATGATTAAGTTTTCATAGCCAAAATTGATGGTTTAAATAGTCTTAAATGTTGGCAAAGTGCATGTGACGAAAAAAGCGTGTTTTTTTTTTCTATGGAATGGATTAGAAGAATAAAAATTGTTGAAACATTGTATTTCATCAAAAAATTCATTTCAATACTCTCAGATGCAAAAAGTGTATTTATTTCCAAGATTGAAAGTGCCGGGAATGTTGATGAAAAATGATGACCATTATTTCATATGGAGATGTATAATAGAAAGTTCGAAAATAATTGTAACGCTTTAATTTCGTTCTAAATACTTTTTATTATTATTTTTCGATATCACAAACAGAAAAAGGTACAAATAAAAACAACTCTGAAACATTATTCATCGCCTGCGCATGCAACACACATAGCGAATCTCGGATATGCCGAATGCGTAGATTATATGCCATCTATAAACAAGCGTTAAATACATACAAACACTGTACGGAAAATGAAGTACAGTTATCTTCAAATTTTATACTTACTTTTTTTCAACTTGATCCACGCAGATAAGTGAGATAAGAGCAAAACGAGTCGTAATTTTCAATTTCAGGTATACACTATGGTCACACTGGGTGAATAACACCCACTGTTTTGAGGAGGTTGACTTTTGACTAATGGTAGCAACATATTAATGGCTCCCAAGCCACGCCACGGCACAAAAGTATAGTTGGCTACAACATCTTACAGTATATGACGCTACGAAGCCCAATACAATGAATAACATAGGTACATAACGAGAAGCTTTAAAAACCTTGTGGGTGAATTTCACCCAGTGTGACCGTCGAGGGTTTAAGGAAATGGGTTTGAAATTCTTTCCCTTTCATGCCTAAACGGAAATTTCTTTCAGTGTGTAATGATTCCGGTTATCTGTCTCAGGTCTGTTCTACTTATGATTAAATCAATACAAAACAGTTCAGCTGCCAACCATGTTTATTTATTTATTTTTTTACCTCTCGCGCATAGTCTAATATTCAATTATACACGATAGGGTTCGTATAAAAATATATACAACAATCACAGAACTTATGCTTAACAAATTTCATTGTTTCAAAACACTCTCGTAGTGCTCCAATACCAAAAATGGTATGTTTTTCGAGACTGCAGACTTGGGAATACCGGCGTACCTCGAGAAAATGTCTACATAATGCAAACCAGTGATTCCTTCCGTTTCCCATTCGTTCATCAATTTCCCACTAGAGCAAAAAACGTATTTTTCTAGAATTTCAAGGAGTTTTTTGTAAAAGCCTGTGAAAACAATCCGTTGAGTACCTTTCGCTCGTAACAAAACCGAGGATGTAATTGCAGAGATAATCAATATACGAATTCAAAGGGTCCCCCCCATTCCCATCGAGTTGCCGAAGAAGAGTTTGCATTCCCAAGATGAAACTCACAGCGTCCACTGGATCTTGGGCTTTCTTGCTCAAAAGGCTCGCTGAAAAAGAATCATTTCCATTGAAACAAGAAGCCAACATTTTGTTCGACATAAATTTTCTTCCTCACCACTCATTTTGCAGTACTCAAGCTTGTGCAATTGCCAAGTTGTGAAAATGAACATGATGAACGTGAAATTTGGAACGTCCGATAAAAATGCCCTGGTGTAAATTTTTTTTCGCGAATCGGTGACGCCTATCCAGTCCAACCTGACCCCGAGTTCTCGGACAAGTTGGCATTTTCTTGGATCGGATCTCCAATTAGCTTCGTTTTGTTGGTAGAAGTTCGACAACAGAGACCTGAAAATTGCGAACGGGCAAAGTGTTGAAGAAGATTTTTGTAAATTCAAATTGAACCGACTCATTTAGGGTTTGAAGAGCAGATTCCATGTGTTTGGCCTCGAATTTGCAAGCGATATTCAGTTCATAAGCGATGATGTGTCGCAAAAGTTGAAGGTGCCCAATGCTCAAAATCCAGTCTAATAAGGATGGCCAAATTTTTCCAATATTTGCGTTCACCAGAGAACACAGTCTCCCTGGATTATCTGGAATGGAAAAAATACAAATCGTATGGATTTCTTTCATCAGAATAAAGTTCCCAGTAAAAATTCATGATATCATTTCTGATCACATGATGATGTTATCTATGACACGGCATGATATATGATTACATTATGAAATCATAAAAAAGTGGCTACACGAGGTAGCCACTTTTTGATTGGTGCTGGCATGCCCCGCCATTGGCGCGTCAAAAATGGCAGCACCAATGGAAAAAAAGCGGGAATTTTAAGTTCATTCAAGTAGATTTTTTTTGTAGCAGAAATTTTCCAATTTCATACGAAACTTTTTTACCGACTGCTAGTAAAAACAAATCTATGACGTCACGGCGCCACCATTTATTCCGCAGGGGGAAAGGAAGTAAAAGACAGATGTAAATGTTCATGTCCAGACTTTCATTTACAGAAAAACTCACTTTTGCAGAGTTCTGGATTTTCAACAATGCTTTCACACTCTTTGAAAAACGGAGCCCAAACTTTGTTCTTGGAAACTTGCCGCATGTTTTTGACAACTTTCTCAACTTGAACCGCGATGTGATAAGAAATGAGCTTGTCAAGCCCAGAAAGCCCTGGAGCTCCCATCGCTTGAAGAATCATGTTGAAGACTTTGTGAGTCAAAACCTGGTTTTGAGTTTTGAGGTCGTACCAAGTTAGAGTGTGCTCGATGTAAAACGTTGTCCTAAAATCAATCAACACATTCCAACATCGAGAGATGCATTTCTAATTGTGCTACAGAAAATAAACCAACTTTGGATCAGTCATTCGGATGATTTCTCTCAGCAATCTGTTCATGAAAGTCAGGGAATTGGAATCTGTGTTGATGATATTCCCTTTCTCGTCCTGATAATCCGCCCAAGATGTTCCTGGAGTCCAAATCGAACCTCTGCATTCTTCCTCAACGGCTTTGTTAATAACATACGTGATCTAACAATAGAAACATGTAAAATATTCTCATATTTATAATAATTTAAAGACTTTCAGAATGCAAACCTCTTCGTGCCATATTTTCAAACTGTTGATATTAATGTAATCCTGAATGAACTGGAATGATTTTCGGTAGCCTTCCATGACCATGGACAAACTTTGGAGTTTCTCAACTAGTTGAGTCTGGAATGAAAAGCCGAATGTGTGTTGGAAAAGTTTTTATGAAAATTCATCGTTTTCCTAAATATACTTACTTTGGATTTTCCATCGAAAACGAATCCACTGTGCAGAGCGAATGTGATTTTTTTCACCAATTCCTGACGAATCCCATCTTCGAGGAGTCTGTGGGAATCGACTCTCAAAATTCCGAGGGAAACGCTCCTCAAAGACAACATTCCTTCGGTGAACACAGAAACTGAGTAAGTCAATTCCGCCATCTGCGAAAATTTAGAAATATCATGTATTCGTTGGGAAGTTGTATCAACTTTTTTATTGCTGATGTCATTAGTTTACTAAAAAATAGTGTGTCAAAATAATAATTTTTCAATAAGATAAAAAAAAAAAAACGTATGGTTTTTTTTTCATGCAACAAAGACTCACGTTCAGTCTTTCGTCCAACTGAGCGTAATCTTTGATTTTGTCTTTATAAAGTTTCGTCGGGATTTCCAAAAAAACGTTCGTTTCCAGGTGAACGATTTGCGCAAGAAGACCAAAAACCGTTTCTGGAATTATTTGCAAAACACGTCTTGCGAAACTTTCCAGTTCCCTGCTGTAATATTGAGAAACCGAAGACAAATCTGCGCTGTGTGCTTGGTTTATTCGCAAAAGTGGCATTTCCAAAGCCGACGCCATCTTGAACAAAATGAGAATTTTTGTAAAATAAGTCACTTTCCTGAAGCTCTTCAGAACCCGTAAGAAAATTCGCTTGGAATGAGACATAATAATGAAAAAATTTCACAAAAATGGAATTTTTTTAATTACCGCCAGTCGACATTTTTAAAATCAAAATAAATTATATCAAAATAAAATAAAATAAAAATATTTAAAATAAAAAATTGAGAATAAATGAGATTACTCAAGAATCTCATTTTTCATCTTCATTGATTTTTAAGATTTTACGAAATTCAAAATGTATAATATAATGATTGACAAATTTTGGAATTTTGAATACATGAAAAATAATACACGTTTTTGACAACTTGGAAACTTTTAGAAATGTTGGAGATAATGGAATTTGAATAAATTTCAAAACTTACAGTTTTTGCGTTTCTAACATTTTGTAACTTCATACACGGAAATGTTAAGAATTTTTGACAACTCAAAGGATTATACAAATTTTGGAAATTATAAAACTTTTCTAACATTTTTGTCAAGTTTTCAATTTTTTGAAACTTGAATTATGAAAATGTATAAAATTCAGAAATTTTTAACATATTCCCAAGAAGTTTGAAAACTTTTCGCAAATTCAATAAGTTTCAGTTACCAGACATTTTCGATTTTCAATCTCAAGTACATTGAACATGAATTGTTAATGATTTTGAAATTTTGAAAGATATCTAAAATAATAACATGTATGAAAATCTAAAAATTGTGAAAATTTTTGGATATTATTAACTTTCAATTTCGATTTTTCTCAATTTGAAATTTTTGATAAATTTATAATTTTCTCCAATATTTAATAATTGCTTCATGTTCAATTTTGATTTTTTTAATTTTGAATTGCAATGTAAATTTTTAATTCGGGATGAAAACTTGAAACATTTTTGAGAAATGATGAAGTTTTGGAAAAAAAAAGCTTTTGAAGTATTTGGATATTAAAACTTCCAAATTTGATTTTTCGAATTTTTATGGATTCTCAATTTTTGTTTATTGACAATTGATAAGCAACTAGTAATTTTGATTTTTTATATTTTTTCTTGAAAATATCAAAACAAAAACTTGGGAAATTTTAAAACTCCAGAAACAAAGATGTTGAGAATTTTTGACATCTTTAGGGATTTTAAAAATTATGATGCTTCGGAAATCCTCATACGGTTTAAAATTTTACAAAACTTAAATTTCAAAAAAATAAAAAATTACGTGAAAATTTAATTATTACTGAAAATTTTGAAATATTTTTGCTTTTTCAATAATTTTTTATTTTTCCGGATATCTTCAATTTCAAATCTGAAATACATTAAACAGCCAGTAATTTTCCAAGATTAAAAAAATGTTAAAAAATTTCTAAAAGAATAAAGTTTTTGAAAATCCAAAAACTTTTAAATATCTGGATTTTAAAACTTCCGAATTTGATGTGTCGAGTTTTTGATGGATTTTCAATTTTTGTTTATTGAAAATTGATAATCAACTGTTATTTTTGATTTTTTTTCAATTTTTTATTCAAAATATTAAAATAAAAACTTGGGAAATTTTAGAAATGTTGAAATTGTAAAACTTCAGAAACGAAAATGTGTAGTATTTTTGACATCTTAAAGAATTTTCAAAATTATGATACTTGAGAAATCCTCATACATGCCAAAACTTGAATTTCGAGAAAATAAAAAATTCCGTAAAAATTTTAACATTACCAAAAATTTTGAAATATTTTTGCGAATTCAATAATTTTTTAACTTTTTGGATATCTTTAATTTGAAAGCTAAAACACATTAAAAATGTCAGTAATTTTCAACGATTAAAAAAATTTTTTTTAATGTCTACAAGAATAAAATTTTTTAAAATCCAAAAACTTTTATATATCTGGATTTTTAAACTCCCGAATTTGATTTTTTGAATTTTTGATGAATTTTTAATTTTTGTTTATTGAAAATTGATAATTAACTGTTATGTTTGATTTTTTTTTTAATGTTTAATTAAAATATTAAGATAAAAACTTGGTAAATTTTAGAAATAATGAAAAAATAAAATTTTTAAACTTCAAGTTATTAAATTTCTAAAACTTTAAACCTCCAGAAATGAAAATGCTGAAAATTATGATACTTCAAAAATCCTCATACACCTTAAAGTTTAACAAAACTTGAATTTCTAAAAAATAAGAAATTTCGTGAATATTTAAACATAACCAAAAATTTTGAAATATTTTCGCGAATTCAATAATTTTTGAACTTTTTGGATATCTTCAATTTAAAATCTAAAATACATTAAAAACGTCAGTAATTTTCAACGATTCTAAATGTGTTTAAAATTTTTAGAAGAATGAAATTTTTGAAAAACCAAAACTTGGAAATCTATTAGATTTCTGTAACTTTCAAATGTGATCTTTTTTAATTTTATTCTACTGTTTAAACAGTTAACGGGTTGTGACAACTTTTCAAATTTTTATTTTCTACATTATTCTAGCCAAACATCGATAATTACAATTTCGTTGAAGAAAAATTCTCCTGGAATAAGAATTATTGTTATTTTTGAGTCAGCAAAGCTATTGTCCAATAACTCTTTCATAATTGTGAACAATTACAAATGATTCTTCAAGAACATTAATTTCACACGTGTGACGTGACGTTTGTGAGGAGGGGAGGGGTAAGTAAAAAATAGCCCCTGAGCAGCAGCAAACTATTTTCAATGCAAATAACTTTCATTACCTTCAAAAACAGCGCTTTGAGTCGAATCACTGTACGCGGATTAAACTTGATCGAAAATTGCATAACAGGAATAAAAGATGCCATGATATTCCAAGCGTAACAACAATCCGTGATAATATTCAAAGTAATTGTCGCTCCTTCAGTGACATTCCCTGTTCGCAACATTCCGTGCAAAATTTTCCTCGTGTCCGCCAAATGCTGCGAAATGTGCAGGTTGCTTTCCAACTGATGAAACTCTGATGAACGAAATACAACATTTCAAAATGGATCTTCCATCTTTCGACCTTACGCACATATTCGAACCTTGAACTTCCTCGAGAGCTTGAAAAAGTTGCACGATTTTTCTCCCATCTTCTTCTTGCAAAGTGTCTATGTGTTTTCCAATATCTTTGAACCAGCGTTCGAGGGATACATTTTTTTCGACCCCATCCAAACGTTTGCTTCCAGCAAAAACTTGTTCAAGTTCCGTTACTCTTCGAACACACGTTTCTTTGCTTTCTTGCCAATTTTTTCCTTTGTCTCGTAACATCTATTGACACGCAAAAAAGTTGTAAAAATCCAATTAAATTTTTTCAGTGAGGTAAAAAATGCTCAACTTGAAGGCATAATTATGAATTATAAAAAATGGTTTACTTGTTTGTACATTTCCTTGACATCGTGTTCGATTTGAGCAGTGCTAAGTAATAAACGCAAAGCTTTATCCGTAGAATATTTACTTTCTTGGGCGACTAATGCTCGAAGTGATCGACATTTTTTCAAATCTTCCATGGGAAAAACCGGCGTCGCAGTGTGAAGCAAAATCCAATGCAAATTCACGTTGCATTCGCGGACAAGTTTCACCACCGCTGCAACTGCACTTTCGTCCAATGGCAATTTCAGTTGCAGTTTCTTCGTTTCTTGGATTAATTCCTGAAGAAACAAAGGCCATAGTTATTTCAGCCAGTGGCGTAGGCAGGAAAAATTTGGTTTTTGGAGAAAAATATATGTTTCTTTCGAGATTTTATCATTTTTAATTGTAGTCCACAATCGCACATTTTTCATATAGCTATTTATATTTACGTTTACGTAGTTAAATTCGATTTTCGTGGTTTGATTTAGATTTTTTCCCATAATAATTTTTATATTTATCATATAAATTCTTTAGTATATTTAAATACCTTGAAGTAATATTGTAAAATGGATTTCTAAATTTCAATGCTCTAGGAATAGTTAGAAGAATTTTAAATATTTTTTCAGTCTTTGGAGAAAATTACAACTACATAGATAAGAGGTTTTAATAAAATTTTTAGAATTTTCATGTTGTATGTTATTTATTGAGTTGCGCTGTATTTCCTAGTATTTTTGTAGATTTCTAGTATTTCTATAGATCGCTTTATGGATTTATAGAATTTGATACTATAGTATTGAAAACGTCAACGATTATAATTATATTAATCAATTTTTCAGAAAATAGTTCTTTTTTTTATATAGATTTTCACTATAATTTTTTTATGTTTCTACAATTCAAAAATATATAAAAAATTCATAAATTTTCATAATTTTCGTATTTTATGTTATTTATAGAACTGTGTTTTATTTTCTAGTATTTTTATAGATTTTTAGTATTTCTATAGATCGCTTTATGGATTTATAGAATTTGATACTATAGTATTAAAAACATCAACAATTATAACTATATTAATCAATTTTCCAGAAAATAGTACATTTTATATATAGATTTTCACTATTACTTTTCTTTCTTTTTATGTTTATACAATTCAAAAATATATATGAAATAAATAAATATATAATATAAAATAAATAAATGTATGATATAAAATAAAGAAATATAGAAAAAAAGTTGATACATTTTTAGAATTTTCATGTTGTATGTTATTTACTGAGTTGCGCTGTATTTCCTAGTATTTTTGTAGATTTCTAGTATTTCTATAGATCACTTTATGGATTTATTGAATTTGATACTATAATATTGAAAACGTCAACGATTATAATTGTAATATATCAATCAATTTTTCAGAAAATAGTATGTACAGATTTTTATTATTATTTTTCTTTTTTTTATGCTTATACAATTCAAAAATTACCTAGTGTTTATATATGGTTTTCTGTATAAATTTATAGAATTATACACTCTAGAATCAAAAGTTTTAGAAATTCAAGAGTTTAAAATTAACACGATTTTTCAATATGGATAGATTTATAATATATATCGCATTTTTTGTTAAGTACTCATAAAATATTGGAGAATTATTAATTCTTTTTTTTTTTTTTGTAATTTTTATTTTTTCATATTATTGAAGGGTATTTATTATTATTATATTGTTATTATTATATTATATTATTGTATTATTACATTATATTATTATTATATTATTGTATTATTATTTTTATTATACTATATTATTATTTTATTTTATTTTTATCATGTATTATTTTACCATTTTTTATTATAATCTTTATTTTAATTTTTTTTATATTTTATTTTATAGTATTTTTATATTTTTCTTATATTTTTCTAGATTCCTAGATATATTTCTAGGATTCGATGTTTAAATATTCAAGTTTCGATAGATTTTTAGTATATAATACGTTTTTTTGTGTTTAAGTATTTTTATGAATAAATAGAATTTTTTATTTCCTTTAAATTACTACTTATGTTTTTCAGGATGTGATGCTTTAGAATTCAAAATTTCATGAATCTTAAATAATTGTTCAGATTTTCTCAAAAAATAGTAATTCCATAGAATTCTATTACTTTAACAATTATTAATATTTTTTCCAGTATTTGCATGATTTGAAAAATTTGTTTCAATTCCATTTAGCAACTCTTCTATTTCTTTTTATTAATCACCGAGTAAAAACAATTATTCAAATTAATTTTTTCTACGTTATTCTAGCTGAACATTTATAATTGTAATTTCGTTCAAGAATAATTTTTTCTGAAACTATGATTATTATTATTCTTGAGTTAGTGAAATTAAAAATTCTGAAAATCGTTCAACTTTGATTAGATTAGTTCTTTAAATTTCAGTAAGGACATTTTTGATAATTTTGATTTATTTTGGTAATAAGTATTCTTTTTATGCTATATTTTTTCAAAATTGCATATATATAATAATTATCATAACTTTTTTCTATTTTTACAAGAAACAACAAGTAACTTGAGTTAAATTCCTAGAGGGCTTCGCCCCACAAACCCCCCCACTGTCTGATTTCATCTTTTTCAAAATTCCTATTCATTTTCTTCACCTCCATGTTTTGGCCATATTTCTTTGCATTGGCCTTGACATTCGCGTTTTCCAGAGTGTTGTTCAATGCAGTTCTCGCGGCTTTGAATGGGCTCCACCAATCGAGGAGATCCACGACGATTCCCATGTACAAACTGACGACCCAATTGTCAGGGAAAAAACGGTCAACTATTTCTCGCATGGTTGCCGAGCCATTGTGCAAAGTATGGGCTTGGAAGCAGAGAATGACGACGAGCATCGCTGCTTGATTCGCCATGGCTGCGCTCCGGTGTTCGGGTTGAGGAAAAGCCGAACTTTGATTGTACAATTCGTCGGTGCGAAGTCGTGCAACCACGAGATCGATTAACCGAGAATTGATTGGAATTCGTCTGCAATTTTATGATCGACGGATTTAAAAAGATGATAAATCCTTGTCGATTTCCCAGTCAAACGTTCGAACGGTCATTTTCCTGAATGACTATTTTCCCGAAACGCCATTATTCCGAACGTATTATTTCCCGAATGGCCATTTTCTCGAAAGTATTTTTCCCTTAACGACAATTTTCCCGAAAGTATTATTTTCCGAATTCCGGTTGGAATTTCACTTTTATTTCAATTGTATACATTTATGATTTTCATAAGAGTCTTCAATAAAAAGAGTCATGGTAAAAATTTGTAATTTGAAAATTGTGTATTTTATTTTAATTTTTAAATGTTTAAACTTGAATTTAAAATTAAATTTTTAATTAATTTAAAAATTTAATTTAAAAATTAAAAATTTAAATTTAATTTTAATTTATTTAAATTTATTTTTATTTAATTAATTAATTAATTAAAATTTCTAATATTAAATTTAAATTTAATTTAATTTAAAATTTAAAAATTCAACAATTAAAAATTTTTATTACAATTTTAAAATTTAAAAATTGTAAATGCGTAACCATGGAATTTCTAGACATTAGGATGATAGGAAAATTTCCCGTTCGGGAAAATTAAAAACCCTTTGGGGAAACGGACTCGGGAAAACGGTTTTCGGGAAAATGACCGTTCGGGAAAAGGGATTCGGCAAAATGGTCGGCAACGTTGTTCAAGTCCTTATCAATAAATAAATGTTCCCATTATTTAACTATTCACAATTGCGAAATTGTGAATAAAACAAATTTAGAAAATTATTAAGAAAATTGTTGTTACTGAAAATAGGATTCCAGGTAATTTTGGGGCCTTTTTAGTGACGATTTGATGTATCCCGTTGAACGCAAAAGCATGCAAACGTCGTCGACCCTTGTAGAAGATGTTCTTTGCACGCTGTATCTGTAATACGAAACCAGGAGTCGCTCTCGAACACGACCCTCGAAATAACAATCCACGATTAAAAGCATGATCCCGTAAAGATACACCATTTCGCACTGTAAAATAAAAGTGGAAATGGGTATAAATTAGTGGGTTGCTGGATCCTGAATTTTCGGGATGAAAAATAGCTTCAATTTTAACTTATTTTTTCTTTAACGTTTGGGTAAAATTGAAATTAGTTGATTACTTTAATACTTTTGATTACTTAATTAATGAAAATGTTATGAAATTCTTCGTTTTTTAGTTTATTACCTGCAATAATGATAAACACTGAAAAATCATGAAAACAACATGAAATCCACTTGGATTTCATGTTGAGAAAAAAATGTGTGTTACCAATAATTGCCTTCCTTCTTCAATAAGCATCATGGATTCGAGTGATTGTTGGATGTGAACACCATCTTCAAGTTCATCGACGAAAGTATTCAAATCAGTGACGTATTTATGAACACTTTCAAAAGCTAAATAAAATCTGGAAAGGATGTCTGAGTAATTAATCCGTAATTCTTCGTCTCTATTCTGAAGAACCTGAAACAAAATTCAGTTTGAAAATTGATTTCACTCATACAGAATCCCTAAGAATTTGAGAGAAAAGAGAATTTTTTATTTTCATTGATAAATTAAAATGGAAAACATGGAATTACCTCATCTTTTTCAATTTTTTCTTCAAAGGCATCGACACTTTTGAAATATGCGAAATCTGTGATTATCGTGGCATATTTTTGCTGGTGTATTTTTGAATCCAATCTGAAATTCGAAAACGTGTTTTTATAATTTTGAGAATGATTTCCGGATTTCCAATAAATCACTTTTTAGAAAAAAATACATGAAATAATGTTTTATTAATTCACTTCATTCAATAACTCATTTTTTAAAAGCTGGAATGATTCTGAATTTCAATTTTATTTATTTATTTATTCATTTCAATGGGTTATGTAGATTATTATTTAATATTTTAGTTATTTAAATAAATAAGTATGCAAAATCTATGATTATCGTTCCATATTTATGCTGGTGTATTTTTGAATCTAATCTGTCATTCAAAAACATGTTTTTTATAATTTTAATAATAATTTGCATATTTCCAATAAATAACTTTTTAGAAAAAAAAAAAAAAAATTAAATAGTCTTTTATTAATTATCTTCATTGAATAACTCATTTTTTAAAAGCTGGAATAACTCTAAATTTTTATTTCATTTATTTATTTATTTCAATAAGTTAAAAAGGCCATTATTAAATTTATAACTATTTATAGTATAATTGAATTATTATTTAATATTTTATTTATTTAAATAAATAAATATACAAAATCTGTGATTATCGTTCCATATTTTTGCTGGTGTATTTTTGAATTTAATCTGTAATTTAAAAACCTGTTCTTTATAATTTTGAGTATGATTTTCAGATTTCCAATAAATCACTTTTTAGAAAAAAAAATTGAATAGTGTTTTATTAATTATTTTTATTGAATAACTCATTTTTGAAAAGCTGGAATAATTCTAAATATCTATTTTATGTATAGGTTATTTCATGGGAGATTTACAGTCAAAATTTTTTTTTTCAACCAAATATTTTTTTTCGTGTTTTCAGATCGAAAATAATCGACACGTAATTTTTTTTTCAATGTGATACTTGAAAATTTCGAAATATGATTTTTTGAAGTTTCGTAGTCTGTAAAAAAACTTTTTTTTTAATCGCAAACTGTTAAAACAGTTTTGAAGATAAAATGTTCCCTTTGCACCTTAATTGTACCGAACTTTTCAAGTATCGCATTAAAAAAAAAAATACGTGTCGATTATTTTCGATCTGAAAACACGAAAAAAAATATTTGGTTGAAAAAAAATTTTAACTGTAAATCTCCCATGAAATGACCCTTATATATTTATAATTAAATTATTACTTTAACTAGTAATAAATTATTATTAGATTTAACAGATTATTATGGAATATTTTATTTATTTAAATATATAATTAAATATGCAAAATCTGTGATTATCGTTCTATATTTTTGCTGGTGTATTTTTGAACCCAATCTGAATTTCAAAAGCGTCTTTTTCCCAATTTCGAGAATGATTTTCATATTTCCAATAAACCACTTTTTACAAAAAAATACATGAAGTAGTAGTTTATTAATGCACTTTATTAAATAACTGATTTTTCAAAATCTCGAATAATTCTAAATTTCCATTTTTAGAACTTGAAAAAAATTCAAATTTGCGTTATTGCGATCCCTTTTCGAAATCTCCACAATACCCTCGAGAACTCGAAAATCAACTCTCAAAAATATTCTAAATAACAATAAAACCCTGGATGCACTTAAAATAACAAACAAACGAAATCACCTATAAATTGGGGGAATGTAATCCTTCAATCTCATCAACTCGGCGATAACAGCATTCCCTCTCGCCACAAGCCTCAGCAAATTCTGCCCACACGTATTATTTGTCGCTAAAAAATCCCCCATTTTAATCGAAAATTACTTGGAAACTCTCTCCAAACGTCAAAAACTCAAAACCACTCAAAACATTGAAAAAAACATAAACAATAGTCAGCTGACATATATTTGTATATATACTTTGTGTCTGTGTGTAGCTACCTATACATATGTGTGCAGCATGGAATTCGCACAGTTCAGCACAGATTTGCACAAAAATTTGCATAACATTGTTCAATTTATCAGAATCCTTAATTTAAAAACGTTGTATATTCGAAAAGGATATTTAAATCTGATTCTGGCATAGATTTTGATAACACTTTCAATTTTGTATAAATTTAACTTGATAATGTATATAAATATCATTGCCAAATCACTCGAACTACGCAATAAACCGTCCAATCACGACGCGCTTTTTGAAAACCGCAGCTCGCGATTGGTCCGAATTTTGCGGGCTCGCAAATATCGCTCCATTTTGAGGCTCCATCTGGATTTTCAGGGAATGTTTTGACAAATGGTTGGAAAATTCGCAGAAAGGAACGCTGTTTCGCTATTTTTGTTCCGAGTCCACGTTTGTAAATCTCGCGTTATATATCTCTGGCTTGTTGTGCATCAAGGAAATCGTCGGAAGCTGGTAAAAATGTTGGCCATGCGCTTTTCCCAGTGTTATTTTCAACCCCGCTGTTCGGAAGCAAAACAAATCGCATGACAACATTGTGTTTTTTTTTATCGCAATTTCTAAAGCGTTTGTTTTCGTTCCCGAAAATTGCAATTGAAATTTTTTTGATGCTTTAGGTGTAATACTTGGATTTTACGTGCGTTTTTCAAAATTTGTAATTACTGGTATTTAAATTAAGTTGAGTAAATAAGAATCCAGGGAGGGAAAGGGGGGGGGGAATGTCATTTTTGTGTTTGTTTTATCGTTTCGCGTGCTTATCTGTTGATTTTTCGGGATCAGAAAAGATCATAAATCATTCCAACGAGTCATTGAATAAATTGTATTTGAAAAATTATTTTTGTCTTTTTTTTTACCAAAACTTTTATAACCTAAGGCTAGAATGCAGTTTCAGAATGTACCTTTTGAGTTCTTTATGAATATCCAAATACGGGAATGTTTTATTTTATGAAATTAAATTTTACAGTCCATCACAGAAAATTTATTTAGAAAAACTATTTTTACAAAATAACGAAAAGTTTTGTTGTAACAATTTTTTTTTATTTAGAGTTCAAAATCTGGAAAAGATATTTGAATTTTATTTAAATAATTTTCCAGTCAACGAATTATTAATAAAACAATTTTTCGCTGCTCGAAATTCGGAATTTATTTTTTTTTACTTTTAAAAATGAAAAAATCGAGTTTTTTCGAGTTGAACAACTGAAAATTTATTTATTCAATAGTTATATATAATTTTTAAATTATTTTATATTTATACTTATTTATTTTACAATCCATTAAACAAAATGTTATTAAAAAACTTATTTTCGTCTTTTTTACCTACTGAAAATTCCGCAACATAAAATGTTGCTGTCACTTAATTTATAAAGTTTTTTTTTTTCTTAAAAATAAATTTTTAGAGAGCAATTTCCGAGAAAAAAAATTATCTCAAGTTGATTATTTATGATTATCCAAATACGTGAATGTTTTATTTTATGAAATGAAATTCGTACTTCAATATTTTACAAATGTTTATTATTTGAATTTTACAATCCATCACAAGAAATTTTATTTCGAAAAATTTTTTCTGCAAAATTACCGAAAGTTTTGTTGTGACAATGTTTTCTACTTTTTATTTTTATTTGGAGTTCAAAATCTGGAACAAATACTCGAATTTTATTCAAATGATTTTTTAGTCAATGAATTATAAATAGAATAATTTTTCACTACCTGAAATTTAGGATTCCGAATATATTTTTGTTTTTACTTTCAACAATGAAAAAGTAATTAAAACCAGAAAGAAAAAATCACAGCGTGATCAGAAATGATATCATGAATGTTTACTGGGTTAGAATAATATTAAATACATAGTACATCATAATAAAAAAATATTTTCAAAATATATCAGTCAAGATCGATTTTTGATTCAATTATTAAAAAAAAACTTTGTTTCTAATGTTATGAAATATTATTAATTCTAGATAACTTTTAATTTGTTTCTCGTACAATCTTAATTTCACATTTGTATATACTTTCGAGCTTAATACATAAGTTATAATAAATAATTTTCAAGCTTATTATTTTTAGATATTGTTGTAATTTTCATATTTCAAAGAAACCTCTAAAATTAATTCGAGAATTTGGTAAAATTTAATGAAATATAGAGTGAAACACGAATTTATAAATATTCGAATAATATTAAATAAAAAGTATGTATATGAATAATAAAAATCATTAAAAATACATATATCAGTCAAGATCGATTATTGATTCGATTATCTACAAAATAATATAATTTCTAATATTATAAAATATAATAAATTCTATCTGACTTAATTTGTTTCTCGTACAATCTTGATTTACAATTTTTATAAATTTTCAAGCTCAATATGTAATTTTTAATCGAAAAATAATATTATAATTTATAATATATAATGTATAATTTTCAAGCTTATTATTTTTAGACTTTTGTTGTAATTTGCATATTTCAAAAAAGCCTATAAAATTAATTCGATAATTTGATAAAATTCAATGAAATATAGAATGAAACATGATTTCTTAAATATTAAAATAATAATAAATAAATACTTCAAATTAATAAGAAAAGCATTAAAAAATCTATCTGTCAAGATTGATTTTTGATTCGATTATGAAAAAAATAATTCAATTTTAAATATCATGAAATATAGTGAATTCTATATAACTGCTAATTTGTCTCTCGTACAATCTTAATTTACAATTTTTATATATTTTCAAGCTTAGTATATAATTTATAATCAATAAATAATAATATAATCAATAATATATAATGTATAATTTTCAAGCTAATTATTTTCAAGCTTAGTATATAATTTATAATCAATAAATAATAATATAATCAATAATATATAATGTATAATTTTCAAGCTAATTATTTTGAAACATTTATTGTAATTTTTATGTTGCAAAGAAACCTCTAAAATTGATTCAAGAATTTAGGAAAATTCAATATAATATAGAATAAAACACGATTTCATAAATATTAGAATAATAATAAATTAATACTTCAAATTAATGAAAAAATCACCAAAAAATATATCAGTCAAGATTGATTTTTGGTTTGATTATTTGAAAAAATTTAGTTTCTAATATTATGGAATATTATGAATTCTAGATAACTTTGAATTTGTCTTCAAAGAAACCTCTAAAATTAATTCGAGAGTTCCCTAAAATTCAATGAAAATAATATAGAATGCAACCGGATTTCATAAATATTAGAATAATATTAAATAATTATAATGTATTAATGAAAAAATCATAAAAAAATATATCAATCAAGATTGATTTTTTAAAAAATAATCAATTTCTAATCATCTGTTTCTCGTGCAATCTTAATTTTCATATATTTTCGACTGAGCATTTTTGACTATATGTATACAAAGTTTATTCAATTTTTCTAGGATAACTCTAGATCCCCATTTTGACGACTCGTCAAAGTGGTAAAATGGGATAAAGTCAAAAGTGTCATTGATCCACTGGAACCAAGGCCTCGATCATCCAAAATGGCCTCCAATCCGCTGACCATTAATGAAAATGACCTTTCAACCTTCCTCGTTTTCAACAACAACAACAACAATGCTGGAAACAAAAGCCGACAAGCCGGTCTTCAAATGGGTACCACATTTCCCACGTTTATACAAACCAGCAAACCTGTCATCTCGAGACAAGTAAAAAACATCAGCGAGTTGAAGAAACTCACTCCAGCCATCAAACTCATGGGCCCAGAAAATGCGAATCTTGTTGACCCCCAAAAAATGAGTCCCGAAATTCGAGGGGAAATGAGGAAATTTTGCCGTGCCTGCGCAGGAATGAAGACCCACATGGTCGACATTTTTAGCGAAAAAGGAATGCAAATGAGATTGAGTCAAATGATGTCGCACTTGGAGGACGTTGACGAAAAAACAAGCTTTAGTACTCTGCTTTGCATGGAGTGCATTTACGACTTGAAAGGCAGTTACAAGTTTTTTCTGCAAATCAAAAAGGCTCAGGTCAAGCTCAAGTCGATTCACATGAAAATGGCTGTGGTGGCAGAAAAACCTGTCGGCTTGCAGAGTTTTGGCAATGTAAGGGTGTATGAATTTTATCACATATATCCCGATTTTTTGGGATTTCTCGACATTTTCGGGATTTCTTGACATTTTCAGGATTGCTGGACATTTTCGGGATTTCTCGACCCCTGAAATTCTCTATCCCACACACCCCTAGTATTACGTCATTTAAAATTAAACTTTTCGTTTCCAGTTGCAAGATTCAACGAACTCTGAAGACCATAGTTATTTCGAGCCATTAAAAATGGCAACAACGACAACCAAAGAAGAAATCATTACCATCGAACCCAAGGGAACAGAGTTCATTGAAGAATTCGACCCCGAAGATGCGCAATTTTTACCTAAATCCGAAAAAACCCAAGATCAAAAAACATGGCCAGTAAATCGCAGTAAAAGGCCCACAATTCTTGGCGGCGAGGTAAAAAAACCGGGCATCAAACTGAAAAGTCCGTCGAGTGTTTCTAGCACGCAACCTGAAATAGGATTCGTAGAACCAACGGCAGTTGTAGAATCCGCGGATTCAAATTCCAAGGGAAACAAAGAGAATTTAAAGCAAGAGGTAAAAGAAGAAAAACAAGAGGAAAATAAGGTGAGCCCTACGGAAACAGACAAAGGAATAATGTACGTCACTATGAAAGGATCAAAACCCAACGAATTGCTTCTTGTGAAAGTAAGAGCTTGTTTTTCATGTATTTTGAATTAGATTGAATAGCGAAACCAAAATCAAGGATTGTTTCAGGTAAAAAAAATGGACAAATCGAGCGAGACAAATGTCCAAGACAGCCAAATGGACCCTTCGAAAGTCTCCATCGACATCAAGGCCATGAAACCCATAGGGAAATTTCTCTCTCGCTACGATTCTCTCGTGAGAGACAAAAGCTTGTTCCCCGTGAAAATTCCCAGCGAACGAGAACAAAAAATCAACCAACAAATCGAAGATTACAAAAAACTTCGGGAACAAGTTCTCGGTCGAACAGAGCCCATCGCTCAACTCTCTTTGGTTTTACCGGAGCCCAAAAGCAACGACGGCGAAATAAAACTGAAGATGGATTTCAAAGAGAATCCTTATTTCTCGTGCAACATGCAACAAGACATTGTTTTTGACCAGAAAATTGACGACATGGCCACGATTTCGAATGACAGCAATGGGGTACTTATTAAGGAAGTTCGTTACAACAACAAAACTTGGAAAGAGGAAAAAGTCGATGACGGAGTTTGCCTAACTCGGATCATTCAAGCAATCAATGACAGCACTTGCGAGAAAAATGTGAAAGAGTTTTTGGAGTACCTGAAAATTCGACGAATCGTCGTGTCGAGGCTGAAAGACGAAGACATCGTTGGCCTTTACGACGCCAAGTACAGGAAAGACGGGGCTTGCTTCAGAGACAAAAACCTTTTCGAGTGCGATTTTTGTTGGGAAATTTTCACGCTGAGAGACAAGCTGAGGGAGCATGAAAAAGTTCATGACTTCAAGATGATGTTGTTTTGCGATGATTGCGGGGAGGAATTCCCAACGAATAAGATGAAGAGGAATCATAATACGAGTTGCAAAGAAAAGCTTGTGTGCAGGTGAGTAGAGAGTGGATTCTACATTCAATCACGTCGACTCGATGAAATTGATCGTTGTTCGTTTTTGACCAATCGAAACTAAAGTCCCTGTAAATGAAAGTCTCATTGGTAAATAAATAAGTTAAATTAAATTTTTTGATATAAATAGTTACATAAAATATCTGACTCGCTTTTGTATATTTACATGATATAGTAAGTGATACGAAGTCTGTAATTGTCGAAATAAAAATCAAGTGGAATCGTTAAAAATTGTCTTGGCAATGAAAAATTAAAATAACAATTTATTTAAATGGAAAGTAGTTAAAACTGAAGCCTTTCCGAAATAAGATTTCGTATTTACGATTTGAAATTTTGCGCCGTTTTGGCCCCGTATTCCACACTCAAAATGGCTTCTAAGCAGGTCAGAGGGCGCTAGCGCGTACCCAACCCATTAATACAGATCTGTGGAAAGTCTGGACACGTCCATATAAGCGTGTGAGTTGGAATGAGAACTATCTAACCTTTACTCCCCTCTCCCATTTCGAGCGGAAAATGGCGGCTGCGGACGTCATTGGTCACATGGTTGTTGTGTTGTGTCTCTCTCGCTCTCATTGGAGCGAGCGGAAAATGGCGGACCTTCAAATCAACCCATTCCGAGATGGACACGTTGTGTCCAGACTTTCATTAACAGGAACTTTAGTCGAAACGACTTTCACTGATTGGAGTGGGGATGTGGCCGAGAAACGATCCAAGTTTAATTGATGTTTGGTCAAATCCAGGGTGTGGAAACTCGGATCGAACAGTCAGTCATAAGTGTAGTTGGTTTATTTTTCTCACTTCCCACGTGGCGCAGCAATCAGCCATCCATCGTCCCGTTGACATTTGTTTTGTTTTGAACAGTTTTGAATTTGAACGTGTGTTTATTTAATGTTTTTCATTAATTTCTGTAATTTCCGTCAATGCCTTTTTCCAAAAAATGTATTTTCTATTAAAGGCATGTACTTTTGATGGGAAATTCCCGAAAAGGGTACGCGATATCGTCATATTTTGTTTGCAGCTCGCCAATTTACTGTTGCGTACGTTTGGTATATGTTTCACATAATCATATGATTATGTGATCTCAATCATGCATATAAAACATTGAAAAACACTTAAAAATAATGTTGAAACCTCTTAATACATTCGGTGGCCCGTGAATTCAAATTTCCCTTGTCACTCAGGGTTAGTTCCATCCCATTTACCCATGTCCCAGAGAGCACTAAATCATGAGATTAGTGCTTACGATGGCTCTTATGGAAGTTTCCACACACTGGTTAAATTATGAGTGGTATGCGGGTCCTAGATACAAACGATTTCTAGTCGAATACGTGATCCACGCTTATGATTCAAAAACGCCCGGAAATGGATCTCCAGATTTGATCGGATATTATAGGTACTGCCTCGAGGTGTTGGAATCGAGGGGGAAGAAACGACAGCACGAGCAAAAGCACTGCGACAACGAGGACGGTCAGTTGTGCGACGTTTGCGGGGAGAAGTTGAAGCACCAGGGCACCCTGGACCAGCACATCAAGATCCGTCACATGGATTTGGAGAAGATCTTCCAGTGCCACATCTGCCCTAAGAAATTCGCTTTGAAAACGAAGCTGAGCTTCCACGTCAAGTCGGTGCACACCGAGATCCGCGCGTTCCTCTGCGAGGACTGCGGGGCGGATTTCAAGAATCCGGCGAGCCTGCGGCACCATCGCATCAGGAAACACCAGCCCGAGGGCAGCTTAAGGGAATGCCCCGTTTGCGGCAAGCTCGTAGCGATTTACAGTATTTCCAAGCACATGCACACGCACAGGGATTTCAGTATCAAGTGCCCGCATTGCGACAAGAGCTTCAAGAACACTTCGACCTTGAAGCAACACACTCGAATCCACGACGACGAGAGGCAGTATCGCTGCGATACTTGCGGGGTCGGCTTCAATCGCAGGGATGGTCTTCGCTTGCATACGAGAGTTCACGAGAATACCAACAGTCGGGCGCTCAAGGAGTGCTCCTGCCAGGTACCGAATCTTCGTTTGTAGATTTTTGATCATTTTCGACTCGAACGTCTTCTTGTTCACAGATTTGCGGGGAAAAATTCCCGAACCACTCGACCCTGGTGATTCACAGGAACCGGGCGCACAAGGGCGGCAGAAGGTTCACCTGCAGGATCTGCAATAGGTCCATGATCTCGGCCACCTCCTTGAGTCTCCACCTGGAGCACATCCACAACAGGACGGCCGAGTATCATTCCGAGTCCGGCCAGCAACAAGCTGGCAGCGAGGCCAAGGTCGACGGAGACGACATCCGTCGACGGGTCATGTGCTACCAGTGCGGCAAGACCTTCAAGACGGAGATGATCCTGAGGACGCACGTCAAGAACACTCACACGGAGAAGAAGCCGATGAAATGCCTGGACTGCGACGTGTTCTACACGTCCAAGGTCAGGCTCAAGCACCACATGATGGTCGAGCACAACAGACTCGAGGGGACCTTGGAATGCCCGCATTGCCCCAAAAGATTCGTCAATCAGTTGAGGCTCAAGACCCACATGGTCGCGCATTCCGAGGTAATTATTTTCTCGGGATTAGTTGTTGTAACAGTTATTCAGTGTTGGTAACTTTCAGTCTTCGTTCCTTTTCTGGCGCTCAATGCATACATAAGCCTGTCCTTGTTTAGTAGTACTAAAGTACTGTGTGTTACGAACACTGCAGTTATTTCATAAACCGCATGATTGCGCAGGAACGACCCCACAGCTGCGACATCTGCGGCTTTCGCTTGAAAACGAAAATCCAGCTGATGAAGCACAAGCAGAACAAACACAGCGACGCGCGACCTCTGCAGTGTCGCTACTGCGCGTGGCGCTGCAAGCAGGTCAGCGCTCTGGTTTGTCACGAGCGCACGCACACCAACGAGCGCCCGTACGTGTGCCAAGTGTGCAAGCAGCGCTTCAAGTACCTCGGCGACAAGAACAAACACGAGCGCCGGCACGTTTCCATGGGCGGCGAGGGCTTCAAGAGGACCGTCGCCGGTACGGGCGGTCCCGCTGTTTTCGACGTCAAGCCAATGCTCAAGCAGGAAAACCACGACAACTCGAAAAGCGACGACGAAGTCGAGGAAACCGGGTTGATCGACGACGACCCCGCGAGGATCATCAAGTTCGAGACCCAGGAACTCGTTGATGAGAATGGTCAGACTTACCAGGCGGCCTACCTCGAGCAGGTAATTTTGAAACGAGCATTTATGTCTGTAAGTACAGTTTTTAAGACACCAAGACATTCTTTAAGACAGTAAGACAGTTTTTAAGACACTAAGGCATTCTTTAAGACAGCAAGACACTTTTTAAGACACTAAGACATTCTGTAAGACACCAAGACATTCTTTAAGGCACCGATCCCCCCCCCCACCCCTTGAAAATTTTTCTAACTACGCCACTGTATATATTTGAATTTGGAGGAATTTCACCACATTTTTTCCTCTCTGGCAACACTGGACTGATTATCGTCCTTCCAGGGATACGAGTCAGGTTCCGAGGAAGCTTTTGAAACGCGCCAAGTCATCATGAACGTCGACCCAAATGGCCAAATTTACGCGCAACAAGTTTCAGGGGAGACGATCGAAATCGAGAACGCCGAGTCCCCGGGAATGATCACGAGCGACCTCATGGAGTCGCATACGGTTTTTCAAATTCAGCCAGTCTACGAAAACGGCGAGTACAAGGAGATACCAGTCATCATGCTGCAAAGTTTGGACGAGGCCGGTTCGGATGTTGATCTTTCCAACGCCTCCATCACGCTTTGAACATTATTGAATAAACGTTTCGATTGTTAATTCGTTTTATTGAGAAACTTGCACAAGAGAATTTCGACATTTATCGTTTCGTTACAAAAGCGTCTTTGTGCAGTTTGTAAATACCGAGTGAAAAATAGGCAATATTTTTGTTTATTATTTACGTGCGTGGAAAAATGCGTGATCATTTTTTTTTTTTTGTATACTGTACACATGTCGCAACGGTAATAAAATATTTTCATCAAAAAACATAAATATTTATATATGTACTATCTCACTCTCTTGGATATTGCGTTTAAAAAAGCGCGAGAAATTTCTCACGCGCTCGGAACATGTTAAAGGAATGATTTGCACAGGCCAAGGTTCCGAGCTATGGAAAAACGTTTCGTGCCTTTTTTTGTATAAATATATGTACAATCGGATAAGCTACTCGTTTGAAAAAAATCTTGTGGTTGTTGAGACGTCTGGTTTCGCCAAATCAGATGGAATTCAGAGTCTTGTAGTAATTAGCTAGGATTTCCCAGGCCTTTGGCACCATGAAGCCGTCGGGAGGGCTCTGGTTCGCTTTGGCTAAGCCTGCAAAAGGACATTTTCTTACAATCTCTCCTCAACTCTTACTGAGTTGTGTAAAAACTGAATGTTAATAAACGAAAATATTCTGATAATGCTCGTCTTCTCTTTTTTCACTTGACTCCAAACTTTCACGTACTTCTCATTTTGGTCCCGGAAATGAACAGAAAATCGTTGGGGCGTGTTGCGTCGAAGAAGGCCATTTTCCCGTGTTTGAGATCATAAGCTGCGACCTTGAAAGGGACTATCTCGAGGCTCTTGAAGCCCCGGGCCATGGAAAGCACGCGGGCGCCGTGAGTCGGGTCGTACAAATTACCATCTGGCGTCGAATTTTCGTTGGGATGCGGCATCCCCGCGGGATCCCGACCGACGATGTAGAAATTCGCCCCAGCGTTCATCCTTGCTTTCGCGTGCCACTGGACCTGGCGGAAATTTCAAACAAAAATGCTCTTTCACGGTCCTGCAAATCCTATCATTTGATTTTAATAATTTACCTCGACAGGACCAGCGTACATCATAGGACTCGGAAATACGGCCAACAAGGTCGATTCCTCGGGCAAAACTCCTTCCTCGAGTACGGCCTTGTGCTGGAGAATTCTCGTGTGCAGTGGCACATCGTCGTCTTTCGTCCAACCACCCAAAGGGTGCAACAGTAAAACCGGATTCTTGAATCCCCTCTCTTGAAGTAATCTTCTCCTCGTGTCCTGAAAAGACATCCATATGATATAGACTTTAAGATGACTCGCAAGCTACTGTAGTGCGAAAGAGAGAGAGAGAGAGAGAGAGAGAGAGAGAGAGAGAGAGAGATGCATAGAACGGAAAGTAAATGAGAGGAATAAGGACAAAAAGAGAATGTCTTCTGAATATTTACTTGCATGAGCAAAGCATGGCCATTGTGAATGGGATTCCTGAGCTGAAAGGCAAAAACGACATCGGCCCCCATTCTCCGGCACCTGGCCCGAATTTCGTTGGGCGTGAGCCTGTATTCGTCAAGGCCATCGTGCCACTTGATCCTCTCCAAGACCTCGACGTCGCCGCCGACTAGCCAGTCCCCGGACTCGTGGACCATGCGCACGTACGGATGGCCCAAGTCGTTGGTCCCAAATTGCCATCCGCACCTTTCCTCTTTCCGGTGCGCGTAAAATTCCGGCCGTCGAAGAATGGCCAAGGGCGAGCCCTTGTACCTCAAACTGAACGCCAAAGTCCCTTCCAATCGCTTTTTGTCAGTCGTCGTAAGAGGCAGGACTATCGGCACGGACTGGTTGATTTCGGTGCCGTCTTGGATGAGGCATTTCAAGTGTTGGCTCTGGGATCAACATTAAGTGACATTTTTGAAATTGAAAAGCGAAAAAAAAGGCTTGGAACTACGTTAACTAGTTATAAGTTTTACCTCAAAAAGTACTAAAAAAACTAGTAATGAAAATCATTATTTGAATATTATCAACTACTGTTTGAAATTTTAAGTTCGCAAGTGCTCGGAAGTGTTCGAGTACGTTGAGAAGTGTTCGGGCATGTTCTCGGGTATGTTCGGAATTGTTCGAGTATGTTCGGGCATGTTTTCGGGTATGTTAGGAACTGTTCGAGTACGTTCGGGATTGTTCGGGTACATTCGGAAGTGTTCGATCATGTTCGGAACTGTTCAGGTACGTTCTAAAGTATCTTAATACACCCGAACATCACAAGACGTCACAATATCACAAAAAATCCCTACCCCTAAGACCCTTACATATATTGTTTTTTGAAATTGAAAAGCGATAAAAAAAAAAACTAACCTGGAGCAATTCATCTTCCCTCATGAAACCGGTGAGAGGGGCAGCCCAACCTTCCGCGAGAACCTGAAGCCATTGAACGTCTATTTCCGTGATGTCGAGGGCAGGCAACAGGTCGGCCTCGGCTTTTGCAGCCGCCACGTTTTTCTCGGACACGAAAAGTTCCTTGACCGCTGTCGCGGCTCCGGAACGCGCCGGAATGATTTTATTTTGTTCCAGGAACTGGATGACCATCGAAGCAGACTCTTCGAGAGTCCTGTCCACAGTTGGGACCACCAGATCCGGCGCCGAAGGAACCTAGTTTTAATTTACAAAAATTGCAATTTGCGACATCGTTGCTTAAATAATATTATAATATATATTATTATTATTATTATTATTATTATTATACTTATATTGTTTATAATAATAATATTAAATAATAATAAATATCATCAATATATTATTTAGAATAATATAGCATATATTACTGTATTTATAAATAAATTTTTAATAATATTTCTAATATTATAATATACAACATTAATATACTTATAGTATTTATAATAATAATGATAATATACATCAATATATATTAAATAATATTTATAATATTTTAGTAATATTATATTACACTCGACTTCCCCATCTTTACGAATCTCGGGACCGAAAACTTTCACTTCTTTACGAACAAAGACGGAGCACTCTGATTGGCTACTCATGTCACGTGTTCCCAGTCGTAAAGTAGTGAACGGATGCATCGTAAAGGTGCGAACAAAATAAAGAAGTGAACGTCAAAGATGGGGAAGTCGAGTGTATTTGAATATTAAAATCACAATATTACCATAATCCTAAAAGCAACAAAATAAAATAAATCTCCAAAAATGCGAACCTCGTAATGCTGATCGATCCCGGTGAATCCCTTGATCATTCCCTCTCGGGCTTTTTTGTAGAGCCCTTTGGTGTCTCGAGCTTCGCAAACGTCCAACGGGGTGTCCACGAAAACCTCGAAAAACGTGAGGTCCGAGTCCTCGTGGATTTCCCTGGCCATTTTTCGGTCTTCCTCGAAGGGCGAGACGAAACTGCAGAGGCAGATTTGACCACTGTCGGCGAAAAGTTTCGCGACCTCCGCGACCCTTCGAATATTCTCCTTGCGGTCCTCTTTGCTGAAGCCCAAGTTCCGGTTCAGCCCGGAACGCACGTTATCGCCGTCGAGACCGTACGCCGGAATTCCTGGTAATTAGTGTTTTTTTATTTTTATAAATGAATAATATGTTTATTTTAATAATATATTTATTATTATTGATATATTAAATAATATATTTGATATATTCAAGTAATATATTTACTTTTCAATGAATAATATGTTAAACATTTGAGAAATTGGGTCAGAGAAAAAAAAAATTATTCCTACTGTACAAAGTCTTGTAATTTTCGATTTTATTCTAGGCATTTAAATAATAAATCTTCTGTGTATGCAAATAAAAATTGAAACTTCTTTTTTTACAATAAATCAACCATTTATAATTTTTAATGTGAATAGGTAAATGATTTTAAAGACTTTTTGTTGAAATCTGCAGTTTTTTCTATGCATTTTGATGTTGCATTGATGATATAGAATAAAATATTCATTAACTACAATTTTGCACAATTTCCTTAAAGTTTGATAATTTGATGAAACAATTTTTACAAGTTATATTAATCAATTTATTCAACTGAAAAGTTCAAAGAACCAAAACTCCACGAATAAAAAATTGAAACAAATTCTTTGAGTGATTGAATTAATGAGATAATTTCACCGTACCCAAATCAACCAAGGACGCTTCGACTTGAAAAGCGATTGAGGTTTTTCCGGCGCCGGAAAGACCCGTGAGCCAAACTGTACAGCCGCGGAAACCGCGTACTGCGCCAAGGACTTGTCCCCTTTTCGTCCTCGAAACGTGGTGCGCTTGGAACGAAACGTTTGCGCAGCTCTGAGCAATACAAAAAAAATAGATATTTATGCTACAAGGGAGAAAAAGGATGATTCCAACGAGTGCAAAGTTTAGGCGCGAGCGAAGCGAGTGCGCATTCGCACTCGTTGGAATCATCCTTTTTGTCTCGTGTAGCATACAATATTTTTTCCCATGCATGTGTAAAAGTGGCCACTTGATTTTTATGGAACGCAGG
>JAPYZL010106750.1:0-10813 GCA_030522825.1 Platygaster orseoliae
CACAATTGTCAAAATGATTGTGAAAGGAAAGTTTTTATAATAAAAATTTTTCACAAATGTTCCTTACATTTACAACAATATAAATGCAAATGTCAAATAATGATAATTCATAATAATTCAAAATTTTCTCATTGCGGAATTAGGTTTTTGACCCATTATGGTCAAAGCAGTACCGATACTTCGACAACGTTGTCGAAGAAAACTTTCAAAATTTTTTCCTTACATTAACAACAATATAGAAATACAAATAAATTTTTATTTATAAGTGAAATTGATAATTGTTTTCATTTTATCATAGTCATAAATCAAAATCATTTTACTGATAAATAAAAATTAATTAAAATTTTTTTATTGAGGAATTAGGTTTTTGATCAACAATTGTCACATAGATTTAAAAGAAAAGTTTTTTTTATAAAAATATTTAAAAAATTTTTCTTACATTATTACTAATAGAAATGCAATTGAATTTTAATTGATAAGTGACATTGACAATTTTTTTTTATTTTATAATACTGACAAAACAAAATCAATTAAAATTTTCTTATTGATGAGGAGCAAAGTTTTTTATACAATATTGTCAAAGTGATTGTCGAAGAAAAGTTGGAAAAAATTTCATTTCCTATTGTTGTTAATGTAAGGAAAATTTTTTGAATATATTTCTAATAAAAACTTTTTTTCCATGATCATTTTCAACAATTTTGAATCAAAAATGTGATTCCGCAATAAAAAAAAGCATCGAAGAATTCATACATTAATTAGTACGTACGATATACAGTCATTTCATTCGAAATTACGAAACACAAATCCCTATCAAGTTCCCACGCCAACGATTCCAATCCCTCGGATTCGCAGCAATGCATCATTCCGATGAAGCTTTCGCGTTATTTTCGTATTATAATTATATTCACAAAAAGTAGGGTTAGGTTTATTTGTTTGTTTACATTCGCGAGCGCGGTGATACTTGGTGACACTCAAGCTGTCTCTAACGCGACTAGCGCCTCTGCTAGATTTTATTTTAAATGAAAATCGAAATCGTTCTAATTGGCTTGTGAGAATGTTCGGCACCTCAGAACGGTGTAGTGGGGTATACGGGGCCGGTATTGGCTCGAACCAGGAGAAAGGCCAGCTGCAGTCGTTACCTGCGAGCTTTACCCAGCTTTACCTAATTTTTACGGAAAGAGACAGTGGGTCGCGTTTCTTCGCCCTGCAAGTCCGCCAAAGAAAATTCAACCGAATTTTTCTGATAACTAATTTTTATTATTAATTAAAAATATGCCTTGTATCGATGAAAAAATATTATTGAATATACAGGGTGTACAAAAATCCCCGTACCAAAAAGTAATCCAATATTCCTTTTTGAATTTCAAGTCGAAAAGTCCTTTGCCACTTTTTACAAAACTCAAAATTAAAAAAGGTATTCAAGTTTAAAATTTAAACAATAAATCCGCTTTTTCGACAAGTGGAGATGAAAACCACGAACAAAACTCTAACCGAATTTTCTTCATATTTTTCTTAGTCGAAAAGTCCTTTGCCACTTTTCACAAAACTCAAAACCAAAAAAGATATTCAAGTTTGAAATTTGAAAAATCTGATTGGTTGAAACTTCTAACTCAATTATCTTTTTTGATTCTGAGATTTGCGAAAAGCTGCAAAGGACTTTTCGACTCAGAGAAATATGAAGAAAATTTTAATAAATTTTGGTACGTGGTTTTTATCCCCACTTCTCGTAAGAGCGAGTTTATTGTTTGACTTTCAAAGTTGAATAACTTTTTGAATTTTGAGTTTTGTAAAAAGTGGCAAAGGAATTTCCGACTTGAAATTCAAAAAGAAATATTGGACTTCTTTTTGGTACGGGGATTTTCGTACACCCTGTATATGTACAATAAAATATTTCGTTGAATGAATAAAATGTCTTTCATGCACAGAGCATAAACCAACTACACCATATCCTACATTTTGACTAGGCTCGATTTTTAAAAACTCACTGAAACTCACTACTTTACCAACTCATCGCACAATCTACTATTTCCCATAATTTTTCACCTGAAGCCTCTCGCTGTAGGCGTTCATCTTGGTGTTGATGTAGTAGGGCGTGAGATGCTGGACTGTGACGCCGGAATCGGCGTATTCGGCCCTTATCCCTTCAGAAAAACTTTTCACGTAAACCTTGGTGGCTGCGTAGACGGTCATTAAAGGGAAGGGCTGAAATTCCGAGCCCGAGGAAATATTAACAACGGCACCGCGGCCGCGGCTTTTCATTTGATTTATCACCAGCCGCGTCATCTGCGTCACAGCACCAACGTTCACGTTTACGACAGCCCAGAGCTCCTCCTCGGGCACTTCGCCCAGGTACATCGGGTACTTGTAGTTCATCCCCACGTTATTCACTGCGTGCGTTACAATTCATTTTATGGCCATATCGCGAAAAGTAGCAATAACCAGCCACAAACAACTCCCATTACTGTGATTCCCACGATTATTTTGATTAACTCGTGTAAATTTAGGTAGGAACAACGTAACGAAATTTTTAATGGGAATTTCTTCAGATTTATTATTTTTGTTATTTATTAACGAATATTTATTTATGAATTCTTTAAACTAATTTAGATTTCTGTAATTGGATGCTCTAGATTTCGAATTGATAGATTTTTAGTTGTTTACGTATTTCTGGTATTTTTAATGGTATTCAAATTTTTTTACATTGAAAAACCGATTCGGTTTTATTTGGTAAACTTAAATAAATTATTACTTCATACAGTATTGTATTATTCAAAATATTCGTATTGTAGTCATTGGCATATAGTATAGTAATACTTATGAAAACAAACGTCTTACTATACTGCATAGTACAAATAAATATATTTATAGCTAAATGTACTGTGATATATAAAAAATTAAAATAATATTATAGATTTTTCTAGAATATAGTAATTTTTGCATTTTTTTAGTACAAATTACTAGGTTTTTTCTCAGTGTGATATGCTATCAATAAAAAAATTTTAAAAGCCTCACATCAGTCATGATTCCCGGTCATTTCCCGAATCCAAGTTCCCGAAATGCCATTATTCCGAACGTATTATTTCCTGAATGGCCATTTTCCCGAAAGTATTTTTCCCCGAACGACAATTTTCCCGAAAGTATTTTTTTCCGAATTTCGGTTAGAATTTCACTTTTATTTGAATTGTATACATTTGCGAATTTCATAAGAGTCTTTAATAAGAGGATTCGTGGTAAAAATTCTAAATTAGATTTTTTCAGATATGAATTTCAAAGGTTGATGTTATGTGCGATTCGTTTGGTACGTTAGACCGTTCGGGAAAATGGTTTTTCGGGAAAAAGGCTGTTAGAGAAAATGGTCGGCAAAGTCTGTCATTACTCAAATCCTAATATACCTAAGATCCCAACAGGAATATCATCCAATGTTTTCTTAATTTCAGTGTAAGCCTCTTTGCCCTTGCTGAAATCCGCTGTGACAAGGATGATTTTGACGCCTGGTGCCGTTTCGAAAATTTCGTCGCGGGTTTTTTCGAGCTTTTCCAGCGTTCTGCTAATGAGGACCAAATTGAGGCCACGGTGAGCCAATTCCTTGGCGTAAGCTTTGCCGATTCCGTCCGTGGAACCGGTTACCACTGCAACGATAAACGATGCAGAAACGCACAATCATCGGCTTTCGACGCTTCAAAGCCGTATAACAATGGCGCGCGACGATTAACTATTTGATGCGATTTGAGGGAAAGGGATTTGTGAGATAGGCTAAACAAAAGGGAAACTCGAATCTAAGTAACACATGAATAATTATAGTATTATCATAATATTGTTTCAACAACTTTTTATCGGCAACGGCCTTAATCCGACCGGATTTCGAGATTATGAATTATTCTGTGAGTGATAGAATACGCGATTACGGTTATTAAGCGTTTTTCTGGAAATGAAAAAATTACTTGAAATGTGGGGAAATCATTCTGAATTATTTGAAAAGTTACAGAAATCACTTAAGAGTTCTCTGAAATCTAAAATTGTTAATGAATATAATATGAACATATTGTTTGATCATATTTTTTCTGTGACGCCTAAAATCTGATTGGTTTTTGACATTACAAATTATTCCATAAGTAATGGATTATACTTTTAACCCAGTATATAAAAATAAGTTATTATGAATATTATATTTATTGTATTATGTATACCTATATTTTGATATTGTTTCAGTCTTTTTTTGCAAAGGCCGAAATCCAACCAGATTCCGAGATCAGGAATTACTTTGTGAAAATTCGAGAACATCATTCTGACTTTATAAAAAAATTATATAATCTGCCTTGAAAATTATAAACTTATAAATTTATAAAGTAACAGATGACTGTCCCAGATAATATTATTATCTACTTTCTAAGATTTTCTACAAATTTCTATGTATATTTATCAAAAGTTCTCTTTGCATTCAAAAATTACTTGGAGCATATAAAATCTACTTGGAATTATTTTAAAAGTTACAGAAAGGATCCAGGAATTTTCAAAATCAAATTCAAATGTCAAATGAATTATTATATCATGAAAATATAATTTCAAAGTCTTTTTTGTGACGGTTAAAATCGAACCAGATTTAAAAATCACAAATAATTCTTCAAGAAATTATCAGGAAAAAAACATTAAAAATTACTTGAAATCTCGGATTTTTCCAAGAATAACACACATTACTTAGAATTCTCCAAAATCGAACTTTAGTAGTAGATGAATTTTTTTTATGTGACATCGGTTTCTACACTGAAAAAACGATTTATTGACAGTTAATAAATATTTATTTGGATATGAGCAAATAAATATTGTTTTGTCTCAAAAAAATACACGTTCCATGAAATAATCCTGATTTGTTAACAGATAACAAATTTTATTTCATGGGACGTGTATTTTTTTGAGACAAAGCAATATTTATTTGCTCATATCCAAATAAATATTTATTAACTGTCAATAAATCGTTCTCTCAGTGTAGTATTTTTTGCGACGTCGAAAATCCTACCGGATCTCAAGATAACGAATAATTATCTAATAATGAATAAATTATTTCTGCGTATAATTTCATTTAATATAAAAAAACATACTACAAATTTAGAAACTTTCTGAATTATTCCAAAATACTCATAATTTTCGAAAATCACATGAATAAGTACAGTTAAAAAATCATGACTTCTATCAATCACAAGTTCAAAATCTCTATTTCTTAAATATTCTGCAAAATATCATTCATTTACAAATACGATTGAAATTCAACTAATTCAAAGTAAAATTTCCACTCCAGTTTGATTTGCATACTCGCATTAAAATTTCAAAAAAACTAAATTCCGCAAAATCCTCCCTCAAAAAAAAAAAAAAACCTAGGTAAATTTCTTACCTGCCCAATCTCCGAAACGACATTTCAAGTCGATTGTTTTTGCGTTAAACAACGGTAGAAATATGTGCCAAAGTACTTGGGCGAGCCTTTGTAACGGCTCGAACAAAAGCCACAGCACAATCAGACAGACTATTGCCCAAAAGAAAAAGTCTAAGATCATGATTCTGCAACGAGAAATCATTGTCATTCACGTGTTATAAACGGAGAAAGTCGCGGGCAAATGAGGCGAAAAAACCATACACAGTTAAATGCAAAAGCGTACAAGATCGCGAAGCCAGATAATCATTGCAACATGCATCCATCAATTTTTTCCAAAAATCACTGATTATACATTTTATGATACGAAACTGACATGAATCAAAATGTTTTATGAAGCAAGGAATTTAATGAGGCAGAAAAGTCCAATTATTTCCGTAAACGTCGTTTTCAACGTGTTTTTTTTCCAGAGGGAGTTTCATTGTGCAAAAAAGAGGTGTCGTTGGTAGCATAAATAACGAAATTTGCTGGGAGTAATTAATTTTATCGATTCGCTGTATTATGACTCCGGCACAAATGAATACTCATACGTATGCGAACCTGTTAATCCGGCGCGAGCACTATGGCTACCGTGCAATTATATTTCGAGGAAGCTTTTCAAACGAGATTTCAAACTTTATTGAATTCAAAAAATATACAGGCAGATATAATCACAAGCCGTGTGCACTAATGAGGCTTTCAATTAACCTTCCCGTAGCAGCTTTCAAGTGCATTCAAACGTAAGTACTTTTCTGCAAAAAAAAAAAAAAAAAATATCGAATCATCTAAAATTATGCTTTCCACGTACAACGTTCGTGTAACTTTTCTCTTTAACTCGACGAGGAAATTATTCGCTTTTGCGATATTCGTGTGGTAATTTGTAAAAAGGAATTTCGAATTAAATGAAAATAGCTTTGAAACCATCCCTAGGATTTATAATCCCGGATTATATTACTTTTGAAACTGCAAAATAGTTTTTTACTTTAAAAATAGTATTCAAATTTACATAATTTTCAATCTTATTGTCATTTATTCGTGTATTATTATTTATGTTTATATATTATACTTTTAAACTACTGTTATAAGATAGATTAATAGATTTCAAATTTCAATATTTAAAAAAATATCCAAATTTTCAAAACTGAATTAATTATCATTACCACAATATAAAAAAACTCCAAAATTTCTGTCCCATCATGAAAAATTAATTCCAAAAGTGAAAACATCTTCTACAGTACATACATATGACATACAAATACATATAATTTTCAATACTATTGTCATTTATTAATGTATTATTATTTATATTTATATATTATTATATTTTTAAACCACTGTTATAAAATAGAATAATATACTTTTTTATAAATTTTTAAAATAGATTAATAGATACCAAATTTCAATATTTAAAAAAATATCGAAATTTTTCATCAATTCTCAAAACTGAAATAATAATTATTACCATAATACATGCAAAACTCCGAAACTTCAGTACCATCATAAAAAAATTATTCAAAAAGTCAAAACTCCATCCAAAACGTAAAAAATGTATCAGAACATAAAAGTGAATTATTCTGGCGCCATCAAAAAAAAGTATTGAATCATCTAAAATTGTGCTTCCCACGTACGTTTTTCACATAACTTTTCTCTTTAACTTGAAGAGGAAATTATTCGCTTTTGCGATTTTCGTGTAGTTATTTAAATCGAAAATTTTCGAAATAATCAAGAATAATTATCAAACTATCTCTTGGTTCATATCGAATTTTTAATTATATTATCTCGAAATTACAAAATGATTTTTCACTACAAAAATATTTTTATTATTATTGTCATTTATTTATGTATTATTCTTTATATTGATCTATTGTTCTTTTTTTATTCATAATAATATGATATGCATTATTATAAATAGATCACTATATCTTGACATACATTTCTTTTTTATAGATTTCAAACTTTGAAATCATTATAACTCCTAAAAATTTTCAAATTTTACTAAAACTCCAAGAATTGATCCAAATTCCAATATTCGAAAAAATATCAAAATTTTTCGTTACAATATTACAAAACTACCATAGCATAAACCAAAACAGCAAAATGTCTGTTCCATCATAAAAAATGTTTTTCAACATCCAAAACTTATTCAAAAATGAAAAAAAAACGTATTAGAACATAAAAGTTAAACATTATGGCACCATCAGAAAAACAATCACTCGACTTTCAATCAAAATAAAAACCTACAGACTTGAATCAAAAGAAATATCAATCCTATAAATGAAAGTTCCTCGTTGTCACTGAGCGCGTAAAAAAAGGCATTAAATTTCGATGACGCAACGTCGTCACATGCGGGATTCTGTGATCGCAGACGAGAAAGGGAGAAAGTATGGCATAACGTGCATGTAAGGACATCAACTTTATATGCTGCAACTTTGCCAACTTGGACATCGCTCAATAAACTCTCCTCACCAAGCTTCGAACTCCTTTCAATGTTTTTCATACCTCTCCTCAGTCAAAACAAAATAATGTATACGAAATCAAGCAAACCAAATTCCCTAATTTCAAGTTTTTAAATTGCAAATGATATTTTCCAAGTTTTGTGTACGTATTTCGAATAATTCATTGGCAATAAACGACATAATTTTAGGTTCCCAAAGCTACCATGAAATACAATGAAAATATATTCATAAACTTTATCGAACTTTCATAAAATAAACCCATAGTAATAATCAATATTCATTATCAAATTCATAGAATATATACAGTCGTTATCGGCGTTTCATTCTCTATTGCATTTAAATCGAAGATTTAGTACCCGATCCAATGCACGTTGTACATGCACGCACAATGCGCATGCACGTGCGATGTACGTGATATTTGTGAGAAAATGCCGGTAAGAATTATGCGAAAAAGCCCAAGAACAAGAAAAGATTCGAAGCAAAACTTGTTATCAGAGCACGAGATTTATGGCCCAGCGCAGGCTTTGCCATTGAAGCATCGTTTCACACGCCCAACTAAACATTCATGCAAGTTAATTCATGTGTACTGAGAGAAAGAACGTGTCTTTTGAACATGGGTCGCTGCAATGTCGAAATAATATGAATTATGTTACATGGGGAAGTTTTCACGAATTTATGGCTTCAAAAGCAAGTGTAGAAATGAAA
Organism: Platygaster orseoliae; assembly: GCA_030522825.1. Lineage (NCBI taxonomy): Eukaryota > Metazoa > Arthropoda > Insecta > Hymenoptera > Platygastridae > Platygaster > Platygaster orseoliae. Next base: position 8,563 of record JAPYZL010106750.1, read on the forward strand.
CGCTTTTGTAATTTTACGTTTAAAATAACTTTAAATAACTTCAAATAATTTTTTATATATTTATTGTTTTGTATATTATTTTAGCGAGTAAATCAAATTAAATATGTAGTTAATAACGTCTTCCACTTCGAATTTCCAGAATGAGATACGATTTCATTCGTGCAAATTATCTGATGAACTTTTCACGACACCTATTTTGGCAATAACATTCGAAACTTGGTAGATACATTCACGTTCGAATGTCAATGGAAATGAAGCAATGTTGACCGCGGAGAGAGTAATAATTTGCAATACGCGAAATGACGGCTGTGATGCCGGGAAAAAGTACTGCAATGTCCAACGGCAATGACACGCAACCGTGAAAAAATTATGAAATTTTTCCCGACGTTCGGCAACTGACACAATATGTTTCCAGAATATTGGAAAACTTTTCTATTGGAGTTGCTTGAGCGCTTCGGGCGCTTTCAAATGGCGAATAAATATTTGACGTTTCCCGTGACTTATTCCTCAATTCCATAGCCTCAAATACGCGATAATAGTATATTCCTTAACTAGTGTGGGAAAGTGGAAAGTTTTTTTAACGAGTCTGATTACAACGCACGCCTACGGCTCGCGTTGCAACCTTCAGACTCGTTAAAAAAACTTTTCTACACTAGTCAAGGACCATATTTTATTCAACAAAGTGAAAAAATGCGAGTTTTATGAGTTACAAGCGTGGGAGAAACGAGCCATTACTTCACGGCGTTGAATAAAGCAAATTGATGCGAGAATCATGTAAATTAATTCACTGAATTTTCATGGGCCAACGAAGCTTGTATAGCGCTATTTTTCCAAATCATTGTTTCATCTTTCAGAACGTGAACTACTTAAATATAGGGCGAACTTTGAGTTGAAAGTTTTTTCTTTGGAACGGGAAAAATTTTCTGAATTTTTCACGAGATTTGACGTAAGTGAATTGTCGGTGAAATTGTGGGTTTTTTGAATTTCGTTTCGTATACTCGTAATTTTGATGTTCACATTTTTTGGGGGGAATTTTTTTATTATTGTTAGAAGGTTTAAAGGTAAAAACTAGAGATTTATCAAACTTTCTGGTGAATGAAAAATTTTAAACGTTGAACATTGATTTTGAAACAATCTAATAAGTGTATTAGAAAAATAAATTATCCTCTTTTCATTATTTTAAAATCAAAATAAAGTTTTTATTATATCATAAGAAGAAGTTTTATTATACAAATAATTATAATGATTAATATAAATATAAATAAATACACAGTAGTACACACTACCAAAGAATTAAAATTTTTTCCAAACCCCAAACAAAATCACTGAATTATTTTTAAAAGTTAGCCTTTTTTTGCAATTCATGGTTTTTTTCGTAATCTATAGTTTTATTAGATTTTTGCAAAATTATTAAATTTTTTAATAGGAAATATCCTTTGACTTATAATCTGAGCAGAAAAAATAATTTATGTAAAGCTACTGAATTATTTATTTAGGTATAGACGAAAAAACCATAAACTATTTAAAATAAATAAAAAAAGGGTCAGATAGTTTACGAACAAATCATTATATAATCTATTTTAAAAAATGGTAAAATTTTTCGGTACACATGAAATTATTAATGAAATGAATTTTTAAATCTCGAAATTGTTGCATTGTTGAAAAATTGTTAAAATTCATAATCAAAAATATCCTATGACCTATAATTAAGGCAAGGAAAATTATTTATCAAAATCTACTAAATTATTTATTTATGTATAAGCGAAGCAACCATAAACTATTTAAAATAAATAAAAAAAGGGTCAAATAGTTTACAAAAAAATCATGATATGATGTATTTAAGAAAAATGGCAAAGATTTTCAATATAAATAAAATTATTAATGAAATGAAGTTGAAAGGTCAAGAATTTCTTTATAAAAGTTGTTGTATTGTAGCAAAATTGTTGAATTTCTTAATTAAAAATAGCCGTTGACTTATAATCAGGGGAAAAAAAATTATTTGTGAAAATCTATGAAATTGTTCATTTATTTATATGGGGAGCGTTCAAGTATTACGTCACGCAGTTTTTTTGAACTTCTGCCACCCCCCCCCCCTCCCACGTACTGGTATCGTCTTCATAAGAGTTAACACAGAGCGTCACGTTTGGCCTGACCCCCCCCCCCCTAGAGCGTGACGTAATACTTGAACGCTCCCTTAATATTATTTATGATATTACAATTTACAGTTTTTATACAGTAAAGTTATGAATGG
>JAPYZL010106770.1:0-37138 GCA_030522825.1 Platygaster orseoliae
TCATTTTGCTGTAACTTCCATAATTACCTTCAGAAACTGCTCAAAATTGGAAGTAAAACGTAAATATGGTTAATTCATCATTTTCTAAAATTTGAACTCGTTATGAGACACATGCCCATAATGTCCAGCGAATTGACATGGAATGCCCCATATATACATTCATGGAATTGAAACGTTTTCAATAATTACTCGAAGTTGAAGGAAATAACATTACATACGGTAACACGTCTCGTAATTCTGTCATTACATGTTATGATTACTCAATGGACTGGTTTTGTATCTAGAGGCATAGGAAGAGAGGGGATCTTGGTATTCAAGCACCTCCCGAAATTCAGTTAAAATTTATTATCATTTCATGTGAAAATGTTGGAAGGTATAATAGTTGAAAACAAATGATGAAAATAAATAAGAATATCAAAAGAGTGATTAAGAAAAATGAGTTAAAAAGAAAAAGTCTAGAGCGCATAAAAAAAAGACTGATTTAAATTCTCAAATTGTAACAATATTCTAAATTTTGCTAATAATACTGACTTCAGGCAAAAATTTTTTTCAATATATATGATTCCAATTATAAACAATAATTGAAGATAACAAAAAAAAATTTTCCTCATTGTTTCTTATCAGTGAGTGATAGAATAATAAAAATAATAATAATAAACAACTGAATACTACAAATTGAAAAAACTTCTAATTCACGAGCATCGAATTTCGGGAATCAATATAGAAATCTATATGTGACACGATTTGAGAAAAGATACCTTAGGGTACAAATCATTTGGGCATACTTTCGAATGCCTTTGAGACAGATAATGTACCTAAACGATCTGTACCCTAAGGTATCTTTTCTCAAATCGTGTCACATATAATTAACAAAAAATTTCTCGAATAATACAAAAACTCTAGAGAATATACAGTATTTTGTAGTCTGCTTGTATGTTAAGTGTTTTTTTTATTATTTATTAAATTTTCTGGGATCTAATGGTATATTTATAAGTTTTTCAATATTTTTTCTGGAATAAAAAAACAATTTGGAAGATTACTGGAATTTTCGTGGATTGCTTTATAAATGTTTAAAATTAATATTCTAAGAATTGAAGTTTCATAGAGTTCAAGTATTCACAAGTTTTTGAGAAAATCCAATAAACATGAATGTTGGGTATTTTTTAAATTTCTTTACGTATATGAAATATTATTTGTATTATATAGCATTTACCTGGCCTTACAGAACTAATTTATTATTTAATTATGTTTTTAGTTTTTTTTATAAATTTTTTCATAGATTTCTAGAATGTGATACTATTTTTTAGTATTTCCTCAACCTTTAAATGACTGACTATACAGCTTAATATTTATTACTTTTCATGTCTTTTCATAAGTGTGAAATATAGTGTCTCAGAATTTGAAAACTTTGTCTTATAATCTTACAATCATGGAATCGAATTGTTTCAAAATTTTATATAAAATTATGATAAATCATTCAGAATGGCTTGAGGCATTTTCCACAGTTTTTCAGATTTTTCTTAAACTCAAAAACAAAAATTATTGAACGACAAAATCCAGTATATTATTTTATCCCTGTTCAATCCACATATATAGGATTGAACAGGGACTGCGTAATTGAATAAATTTTTTTTTAGCCTTAAGAAAGAACTGAAAATTTGCACATGCATTAATTTTTTTTGGAACTAAGTTCTGAATGTCGTTCTATTTCGTTATTAATTATATTACATATTCATAAGAACATTTATGGAGTTACAACAAATGAAATAGATATTACTTGTTTACACATAGTGGAGCAAAATAAGTGTACTTCCCACAAAACACTTAAGTTAGAACCTACCTTTTATAAATTCTATTTTTCATACTCCCATAAAATGACTAACCCTTTTTTTCCTTTTTTTTTCAATAATTTCTATCTTGACGAAAAATAATCTGGTTGGGATAGTTTCAGACAGTTTGTTAACCTGATTCAATAAAATATGAAAAAACTGAATAGACCAGGAATAAGAAACATATTATGAAAAAGGTCACGAATTTCGTCACCAGGCTGCTCGAGTCAGTCTCGTGCCAATGATACCGATATTACCATATTGCATTCATCCACCAACGAATTTTACGAACCGTCATAAATTTCCATGATACCAAAAAATGTGATCTGCAAATTATTAAAATTGTTTATTGCCCGATAATAACTTGGCGAGGAAAAAACATAAATTTTTTCCGCGACGGCAGTGGTTTTTTTTTCTCTAGCATGTATGTGAAACGTTTCGTGAAAAAGATAGACGTAAAATTTTTTTTGTTTACGAGCAATGAAAATATGATTCAAGAGGATTTGTAAAAAGGTGGAATTTTGTTTTATGCGTGGGAAGATGAGAAGTATGGTTTTTTTAGTTTGGATTTTTTAGTTTCGAATCGAATTCGGAGCTTGAGTAAGCATAGTTTTTGTTAATTTAGAAGTTGCGACATTCGATATTGTTGTTTGTTTGTTATGACATGACTATTTAAAGAATATACACATTTTTGGTCTAGGAATGAGAGTCAGTTTTTGATATTTCATTTTCTTTATGCATTAACACTTTTATCATAATATATTTTTTCGGCTGATTGCAATAATGATTGCTCCTAATTAATACTCCCAATATTTTTTTTATAGTTAGTTATTTAAAAAATAGCTCATTTGGAAAATGCCTTGCATTTGCGAATCTTATGAAAACCATATTACGACCACATAAGAATTTCAAGTTTCTCTATAAGATATACCATTTCTTATTAGGCAACTCATAATAATCATATAAGAATTCAGAATTCTTATAAAATCATCTTAGAATAAATTTATATAAATCAGATTCTCATAAAGCAAAATTCTGTATAAGGATTTCACATTATCTAAATAACAAATACTAAAAATAACAATAACACAAAAAAAAACAGTTTTCTCATAAATAATCGCAATTTCTTCATTAGGAAGAAAGTCCAGAATTTTTTGATAGAGATTTTACGTTTCCTTATGAGGAATTGTAACTTCTGCCTAGAAAAAATTCTTTAACAAATTTTAAAAGAGCGGAGAAACATACCACTAAAACTTTTTTTCATTTAATAAATGAAGCACAAGTTATATGCAGTTAATGACATTTTAAGAAACTTCACACAGTTTTCAAAAATGTCGGTGTATATGAAAGTTTCATTTTTTTGAGTACGCAAATTGCTATTGTAAAAATAATAATTTTTAAAGATTAAATGAATTCTTTTCTTTATTTTGTACCAACGAATTTTTTCAGAATAGCAGCTGTTTTGTGTGTTGGATTCCTTCTTCCAAAAAAATTCAATAAGTGTCATATTCATGCGAACCGTTATTTTATCTTTCAATCCATAAATGAAATTTGATAGACTTCATCTGAATCGGGTTATTTAAGGTATAATTCTTGGATACATAAAAATCATAAAATATGCATACAAACAGGAAAAAACATAGAATAATGCGTTTATTGTGATTTTAAAAAATTCGAGAATTGTACACTTCATTATCTCTTTCAAATAAATTTCGTCAAGTTTCACCTAAAGATTAAAACTGTAAGGTTTAGAGATGAAACAATGATCAGTTGAAGTATGACACTTGTTAAAATGTCATTTTTTTAGAGAGAAGGAATCGAACGCAAAAAACAACTGCCATTTTAAAATTAATGTAGATATTCATTTGGAATTTAGCAAATTTTTTTTTGACCTAATAACATGAAAGAATATGAATGAACCCAACATTTTGACTGGTACACTCAGAGAACTGATATGGTATAATAGACTAAAGTAATTTAGTCAACCTCGTTTTCGTGAATTTGACTAAATTTTCAAGTAGTCTATAAATGGTAGAGATATTTAAAACAACCAAGTCAATATAGTAAAAACAACAAAGAATACAGTTCTTTTAACTGGACCTGTTTTGTTATATGTAGAAAAAATATGATTCATCCAACTGAAAATATTTATTACATACAATGCTAGCGATTTGTTAAGAAAATTGTTATATGTTAATGACTCAAAAAAATGTTTCGTTAGTTTTACCTTAATAGTTTTTCGGAATGAGAAATTGTTTTCCAACATGACTAAAATGATTTATTAAACCAAATCGTTTGTTACAGTCCATCTAAGCTTCTTTTTATTAAATTAACTCAAACTTATTATGTTAATCTAATCAATTTGGCTTTTTGATTTCACGTCAGTTGTTTATTTTCTCAATTGCAGTTACTCGTTCTAATGAATAAAGCTGTGAAGCAAATCAAAAAAGTATTCAGTTTATAGGATGACATGTATGAAGTCTATTCAGGTATAAAAGCACGATGACCAGTCACTTCTTTGATTGAATACGTCCTTTATTTAAAACATAGCGACGTTTCGGTTCAGTTAGAACCCTTTTCAAGCCTGTATTCACAATTTCGAACAATTGGTTTACAGAATTAGCGTAGTAATAAAAAACAAAAATTATAAACAGTCACTCACGTCAATACATTCAATCACACAACATTCAAGGACACGTGTTCAGCCTTAACTCTCACATCAACCAACAAATATGTTAGGTGAAATTTAAACTTTTCCCACAACATATTGAGGTGAACGCGATCTGAACGACACGGATGTCTGTGTCCAACTAAATCATGCTCGTCGAAAAAACCCCCCAAAAATCAAGAGTCCCTTATCTATCGTCACATCCACTACTACACTAGTTAAAATACCTATTTCTAATCAATTTGTCATATATCGCATTTAAAGCAACTGTGTCCCTCTGTTTATTCAACACGTCATTTCTCCTTTTCTTAATCAACACCATCTCACTTACTAATCTCTTAAAATAATTTCTCTCATAGTCAACAATCTGTACATCATCCCAATTCATTTCATGATTAGAGTCCAATATATGTTGACTAATTACTGAGGGTTCAGTTTGGAGTCTATTAATATCCGATCTATGTTCCCTCATCCTTTTTTTTTAATGCCTCTTTGTCTGGCCTATATAAGTTCTCCTACAATTATCACCCTTACATGAAATCTCGTAAATCACACCCATTCTTTTCCCTTGTACCAATCCATCTTTCCCAGTTTTTATTAAAGAAGTCAAATTCCTATTAATCCTGTCAGCTACTAAAAACAGTATGAAGTCTATTTTAAGTTAAACTTCGTTCGAAATAACTCAAGTAAAAAAGATGTGTTGTACTAAAGATTCTACTTACGTTCAGTACATTATTCAGTCACTAATTTTTCGAAACATTTTTATTTCTTCTCCATTGATCAATGAGAATTTCATACAAATATCGTAAGTAATTTTGAAATTATAAATATAATTACTGTTCGATTATAACTACAGTTATAATTTAACAATAATTTTTACAGTCATTTTGTTAATAATGATTTTCGGCGAAATAATTGCTATAATTATCAGTGAAAAAACACAAATGACAATTTCGAAAAATTACTTTTTTTTCCAAGTGAATAAATTAATAGTTAAAGCATAATTACTATTTTTTTTGGCGCAAATAAAAAATTTGGTAAGTCTTACTGAAGACCTACTTAGAAGCAAGTGAACGCCTTCGATTAATAGTACAACAAGTTTGAGTGGAAACGATGATACTTTTTATTTCGATGTGAATAAATAATAAACTCACTTTGGCTCAATACATTTTTGACATGAGAAAAGATCTTTTTTCATAACAAGATTCCATCCATTTAAAACAAAAAAATGCTGCATTCGAGCTGACTAAAGAATTTAGTCAATATATCGTACTTAATGCATTCTACTACAAGTCAAATGAAAAGCAGTTTTATTAGGTTTGTATGTGACTATATTAATTTAGTCGGGTGAAGAAAAATTTAGTTGGAAAAACCGAATTTTCCTCTGAGTTTAGTGTAGATTCTGGATCTGATTATCATCAAAAAGTACCGGAATCCAGCACTGGGATTTAATGTTCCAAAAAAGGAACATTAAACAAGAAGAATTCTCCTGAAAAAAAAAACACCCACGATTGATAGGAACACGCGTCGAGGATAAGTATCGTGGAGAATTGCACAAATGTGCAATCGGCCGGTCGACTTGAGCAGCATCGAGTGGGGTCCGGACGTCGTGCTTTCCTCGTAGATGCGAGCCCAGATTCTTCGACAACAGTCTCTCCCCAAGAGGCAAACTTTCAAGACGCGCATCCATTACCTACCCCGAATTAACAAACTTTTCCCAGTCTAAAATATGTGAAAAACTTCTAATCTCCAGAACCTTCGCGATAAAAAAACCCAATAAAATTGCGCGCCGGAAGTAGACAAAGCACGTGAAAATGCGATTTTTCGAAATCGGAAGTGGCGTACATTGAGAGTCGAAAATTTTCGGAAATTTCGCGATAATAATGGGTTTCTACGAGAAATTTGTGGTTATTTTTGTGGGAGTACTGCTGAGGACGACTTTTGCCGAAACGGAGGAAGTGATTGAGCGCACGGTTCCGATTTACGCGCTCGCGATTCGCGCCCGCGAATTCAGCCCCTGCCACGAGGACCTGCGAGCTTTCAAAGATGCAATGGACAAGAAGAAACTTTGGGCCCTCAAGAGTCAGTAATGGTTTACATATTTGGACTTTAAACCAAAAATCAAATCAAAACTTGAGACTGAAAACCTCGTATCTTAATTCCTAATTTCTTCAACTGAAATAGTCTTCAGTTACGTTTAAAAATGTTTAATAAAATCAAATTAAAAAAAAAACAACTATACTACTACTTTTTTTTCAAAGACGAAAAAAGAAAACGCCAAAAATTTAGTTGCCTTTTTCTTTGAGTGTAAGAAAAAAACGAATTTTCAAATAAGGCACAATAATAATTTACAGTTCCTAACATTTTTTGAAAGATACTCTTTTTTCAAGTCCCATACAAAATTTCCTATTATCTTTGACTTTTTAGTTTTTTAGAATCCCGAATGCAATGAACATCAAAAGCTATGATATAATCAAATTTTTATTCGAGTTCTGTATAGACTCAATAATATGTCCACGGATCTAGTTATTTATTACATTGAAATGACTAAGTTATTCCTATCGTAAATAACGAATAAATAATTCCGGCATTCGCAAAACGCCGGTTACGAAATACGGGGTGCTATTAAAATGACGACTAGAAATTTTTGTTCAATCATTTGGACCGTAACGGCGGTAATGAGTTAAAGGGAAATATACAAGAAGCCGGCGTTTCAATAATCGTAAAACACACGTACACAAATGGCGACAGGCAACGATTTTCCTGGACATTTTGGCTGAAAATTGGGGAAACTCTTGAAAAATAGCGAATTCCTAACTTAGAGAATAACTTCCTAGGATTAACTGAATATTTAGTTCAGAGCTCTCTACATCTGAAAAAATGTAATTTCTGTGTTTCCTGCAACAATAAGGAAGTAGTTATATTACTTTAAATTCACTGACTTATCGATATATACTAATTATTTTACTATGTTCTCGGTGGAAAATGGTTTTCTAAAAATTGTAAGTCTGTATTGCATTTGCTTTTTCAGATCCGAACCGATGAAGTTTCAAAATGATTCTTTTTTATTATTTGGTAGGATCAACAAAAATTTCAGTATATTCTAGACAAAACCTTATAATATTTATTATTCATCAAAAAAACTGTAAAAGAATAACTGTAACTGACTTATCAATAAATTATAATAATTTTACTAAGCTTTTTTCAAAATTGACTGATCGAAAGAATGCTTATTTATAAAGAATGGATTTATACTGTGTCAGCCTGAAAAATGTCAAGTTGATACTTCTCATTTTATCAGGAAAGAAACGTACAATATAACAGTATAGTGTAAAATGTACAATATCCATTCAAAAAGTGATTTGCGACTGAATAATATACATTACGAATAATAAACCGGCAATCATTGCAAATTCTGATAAACTTATTTTAAAAATAAATTATAAAACAGACATCAGAACCATTTTATAATCGAAACTGTATTTCTCCAGAAGTATTTATCATTTATTAGATTCAACCAAAATTTCAATTTATTTTACTATGATTTCAGTGTATGAATTCAAGACCAAACCCTTAAATATTTAGAGAATCAATAAAATAAACTGATAAATTATCAATATATAACTATAATTTTACAAGGCTCATAGTAAAAGTTTACTGATCTAAACAATGCTTATTTCCAAAAAGTTTATCTCTACTGCGTTCAAATTTTTAAATTGACCTGATAAAGTCAAGTTTTTTTGTTTTTTTTTAATCATTTCAGTCAATTTTACTTTGATTAAATATATTCAAGACCAACATCAAATCATAAATTGATATAAAATCAACTTCCAAATTTGTGTAATTTTACTGACTTTTCAAAAGAATAGTTATAACTGTCTTGCATAAAATTTGCTGATAAAAACAATGCTTATTTTAAAACAGTGGATCTTTATTGCATTCACTATTTCAAATCTGACCTGATAAAGTTTCAAGTTGTCTCTTCCTTATTAATAAAAAGAATCGACTAAAATTTAAGTCGCTTTTACAATGGTTCAGTAAATTAGTATCAGAAACTTATTAGATTTGGCAAATTGATAAATTAATTGTTAAATCAGTCAATGATTATCATCATAATTGATCACCAATAACTTAATTAATTGTTATTATAATAAATAAATAATAATTGCTGATATTGAATATTAATGATTTTACCAGAATCTTGGTTTAAATTTCTCAATGAAAGTATTATCCATTTCCAAAAAGTAAACTCCTTAGATCTGACCTGGTAAAATTTTACTAGGATTCAGTAGATTCAAGGTAAAACGTCATACATTCTAGTAAACTAACTAGTCATATTCCAAATTAGTTAAACTTTAATGACTCATTTTTAGATAATAATTATTTACTGGTAGGATCTTTGTTGAAACTTACTTATTAAAACAATGCTTATTTCAAAATATTGGATCTATACAGTGTTTTATTCTTAAAATTCCTCATTTATTGTTAGTAAAATAAACCGAAGATGTAGTAACTTTTTCTAGTTTGGCAAAAAGTCAAACCCTTTGAATAATAGTTTCATAAACGAATAAATAAACTGCTCAATCAGTTATTTTTCATGAACTTATCGATGAAAAATAATAATTTTACTAAATTCTTGTTGAACGTTTGTTGATCATAACAAATGTTTTTGAAAATAGCGGATCTGTAATGCGTTCAATTTTTTGGATTTGACTTGATCAAGTTGCAACTTGATATTTCTTTATTATTTATGTTAGTAAATAATCATACAAAATTTAAGTCAATTTCATTATGACTCAATAGGTTTAAGGTAAAATTTTAGAATGTTACTAAAAAACATACTAAATTATTGAAACTTCACTTATTTATTAATGAGTATCAATAATCTCACTTGGCTCTTTGTGAAAATTTAATTATCAAAACAGTATTATTTATAAATAGTGGATCTGCACTAAATTATCTTCTTAAAATCTTATTTTGACAAATGAAGGATCCGCGGTCAAAAGGGGCTAACCCGCTTTTTGATAAAGCTTATTTTCTTCGCCGATTCCATAAGGCAACTGCCTTAGTGAAAAGTGGGTTAGCCCCTTTTGATTGCGGACCCTTCAAATTTAAAATTGGTTCTTCCTTACCATTCAATAAAGTTAGACAAAAATGTAGTTTATTTCACTACAATTTAAACAATTTAAACTAAACTTCACATCAGAAATTAAAAAAAAACATAAAATACAACTAATTTGTTATAAAAAAAAGGAAATGAAACTAAATACTCAGTGAATCCCAGTAAGTTTCGTCAAATTTTCTCTGTGAAAGAAGAAGTTAGCAGGAAAAATGCTGAAGCTTCGGCGATGATTAAGACGATTTTTATTATTGCGTTTCAATTGTGCTGGTTTTGTGTATGAACGCGAGAGCAAGATCGACTTTCCCGAGAGTGCGCGTTATACAAGAAACTAGTTTTGTGCGTTTACGCGATGATAGAGAAAAGCACCGTAATCACAGTTCTTAATTGTCATTTCGCGAGAGTTGCGTTATCAGAAATAAAGCACGCGACGAAACCATCGCCGCGTGTTTTGAGGCGCTATAAAAAAGTTCCGTCATCGAACGCTATAACGTGACGCCAGAAAAACCAGATCTGTTATTCAGATTTGTGTCAATCCATATTTGAACGAAAATTTGGATGAATGATTGAAAAAATTTGATGTTAACTGAAATTAATCAAACCAGAATAGAAGTTCAAGAAATAAATTTTAATGTAGTTTGAAACTTATAACGTAAGTAGCAAAACTACAAATTTGATCGAGGTTCTGGTCAAATCTTTTTATATTTTTGTGTTCAATAAAATTAGAATTTCGTTATCTAGGGCCTATATTGTTCGAAAACGATGAAATTTTTTTATTTATTATTTTTCTTCGTACATTGTATTAATTTCGATATAAAGTGTATTTCAATTATTTTTATCATATTTTCTTCCTATGATGCACTCACAAACAAGATATAGTTCATTATATCAACAAGTTTATGCGAAATTTGTATTGGAAATAAAAAATCGCCAAAATCGTAAGCTAGTCTTACGAACATGTTAAGGTAAATTGAAAGTAAACTAAATTATTAGTTTTTGCGATATTAGGTTCACCAGTTGCAAAAACACAACTTTTAAGGAATTGCATTTAGAGATTTGCATTAGTATAGAACGTGAATCAAAAATGACTTACGATCTGTCTGCAATGCCAAGGCCATGAAGTTCACTTTCTTCATCAACTCGATTACGATATAATATTGAAATAAGAAAAATATGCAAGTCATTGGTTAAACAAGTTAATAAAATAATAAAATAATAATAAAATAATTTATAAATATTTTTATAAAAGACTTCTTTTTTAACGTTTTTCTACAGGTTTTTGGGTACCCTGAACAAAAAAAGTGTTGCATCTATAATTCAACGAATTTCTTGAAGTAAATAAAATAAAATAAATAATTTGACGAATTTTTTAATGAATTCGGAATCTCGGTATTGTTAGAGGATTTACATAGAGAATTACAATTATGAATAAGCGAAACCCATGATAAAAGGCAAATAAAATTCTAAATGAATTCAAAAACAATCATAACAATATATACTTAACATTTTTACCAGGCGCTAAAGAACCGATACTCGTATATTTCATGAGCAATTATCAAGTCATTACTTACTAAACAAGTTTAAATGTCCCCATGATAATTCACTTACGATCGCTCTATGAAAAATGGTATATATTATTTCTAGTGATGATTTATTCATTTGACACATAATACCTTTCGAAATTTTTCTCGCTGATAGAAAATGCCATGAACGTTTATAGTTCTTTCAACGCGTTTCATTGAGTAATCTGCATCTCATATCACTTTAACGATTCTTAAACCTGCAGTTTATGGTACCCAAGAATTCTCCGTATCGTAATAATCAGCTTCTTTAAATATTCCTATTGCGGTATATTTGCGCTTTGAGATTCTTTCGTCGTTAATTGGCGTTAATCGTCGTTTCCAGTATTGGAAAAAGTAAAAAAGTGATTGGATTGATGAACAAAAATCAATGATAAAGGCGTTTTTATTAGATTTTTAAACAATCTAATACGTTTTTCAATGAAACAATGAAAGATTTATAAAAATCAGCCTTTTATTTTCGATTTCTCAGATTTATCGATTTCACCATTATGACAATCTCAGATTTGAAGATGAATTTTGGTTTTATGAGATTTATTTTTGTTGCAACTGCAAATTTAAATAGCAAGAAGTTTCAAAGTCAATATATTTTATAAATAAACGCCATCTGAAAAAAAATTTTCTGCACTGTGAGAAAATGTAAGTCCTACATAGTTGGAAAATATTCATAGTAATTTTGACTTATAAGTGGGAACTATTTTTCTTTATACAGGTAAAACTAAATTTCAGACGAATTCACTTAAAATACTAGAACACTCAAATCAGTGATTTTTGGTTGTAAACTAAATTGAAATTCAGTTTCACTAACTAAAAATAATTAGTTCTACTGGCAACGTCTGTTTGTCTGCTAGAATTTTCTTTCTATAATTTTAATTTTTACTTTGTTCAAGTTATGGATTCTAGTGGAGGCCCGAAAACAGGATTCCTATATGGAAACAACTATTGGTTGGGGGTGAAAAGTCAGTGCCTCGACTCAACAAATAAAAAACCTTTGTTGGTTGCACGATCTGTGATTGCAAATAACTCAAAATATCGAAACGTTGACGACGAATTTCCTCCCTTCGACGTAAATTATTTAGTAGCTTATTTTCGACACAACAGCACTATGCAATACCACGTGGGTCTACCAAATGAGGCAAGTATAAACACATGAACTGTAATGTTTTTCATATTCAATGGATATAAAGTTGATGAAAGTGACTATAAAGTAAAATAATATTAAAAAATCGAAATTCGGCCATTTCATGGTCCACCTGACGAACGGCCAGAATTACTTGGTACCTTAGACTCAGAAGAAAATGCGGTTTTTCCAACTAAATTTTTCTTCGCCCGACTAAATTAATATAGTCATATTCCAACCTACTAAAACTTTTTTTCATTTGACTAAATTTATTTAGTAGAATGTATTTAGTACGATTGACTAAATTCTTTACTCAGCTCGAATGCAGCGTTTTATTGTTTTAAATGGATGAAATCTTGTTATGAAAAAAAATCGTTTCTCGTGTCAAAAATTTATTGAGCCAAAATGAGTAAATTATTTATTCATGTCGAAATAAAAAATGTCATTGTTTCCGCTCAAACTTATTGTACTATTAATCGAAGGCGTTCACTTGCTTCTAACTAGGTCTTCAGTAAGACTTAACAAATTTTTTATTTGCGCCAAGCAAAATAGTAATTATGTTTCAACTATTTATTTTTTCACTTGGAAAAAAAATAATTTTTTCGAAATTATCATTTGTGATTTATTTATATAATTATATAGCAAATATTTCGCCAAAAATCATTTTAAAAAATTACTATAAAAATTATATCTAAATTATAACTGTAGTTATAATTTAACAATAATTATACTTATAATTTCAAAATTACTTATAATATTTGTATAAAATTCTCATTGATCAATGGAGAAAATATAAAAATTTATCAAAAAATTAGTGACTGAGTAATATACTGAACGCAAGTAGCATCTTTAGTACAACACATCTTTTTTACTTGAGTTATTTCGAATCAAGTCTAACTTAAGATAGATTTCATACATGTCGTCTTATAAACTCAATATTTTTTCGATTCGCTGCAGAGCTTTATTTAGTAGAACGAATAACTGCAGTTGAGAAAAAAAAACAACTGACGTGAAATCGAAAAGTCATATTGATTAGATTAACATATAAGTTTGAGTTTAATTCAATAAAAATAAGATTATTGTTAGATGAACTGTAATAAACGATTTAATTAAATAAATTATTTTCGTTGTGTTGGAAAACAATTTCTCATTCCGAAAAATTATTAAGGTAAAACTGACGAAACATGTTTTTTAATCATTAACAAAATACAATTTTCCTAACAAATCGCTAGCGTTGTATGTAATAAATATTTTCAGTTGGATGAATCATATTTTTTCTACATATAACTAAACAGATCCAGTTAAAAAAACTGTACTCTTTAGTCGTTTTTCTATATTGAAATGATTGTATTCAAATAATTTCGCAACCATTTATAGACTACTTAAAAATTTAGTCAAATTCACGAAAACGAGGTTGACTAAATTACTTTCGTCGATCATACCATATCAGTTCTCTGAGTGCAGTTTCCAGACTTGACATTGAAATTTTCTTCCACTTTTGAAATAAACATAGATTTTATTATCAGGTTTGCATAATACTTGGTGACTTTTATTGTTTCTTTCAGGACTTGGTGACTCTTGGTCTGTGCCTCCCAGCTACGTGCACAACCGCCCAAGTCGAGTCGCTGCTAAATAAGACTTTTCGAGAGCGGGTGCTATTAATCAACCAACTTTACAACGCCGACTTTCGACTTGTGCAAGTCAAGGATTTGCGAGACGATCGGGCTTACACGTTCCGGCAGATATTCGTTTGGTACAAAGTCAAAAGGACAATTTTTACAACAAAAACAAAAAGTCACTTCCGTAGTGACATCGGTCTAAAGCACGTAGAAACAAAGTGATAGGTCAAGGAATTCGTTAATGATTGATTACGAAGTTTTTTTTAATCATTAAATTTCATGTCTAAGTTCAGTGTAATTTTTTTTCAACTCTATACTTTTTTTTACGAAATATACTAGATCTCCAAAATCTTAAATAAATAGGAAAAAAAACACCTTGAAACTTCAGTTTTTTAAATTCATTAATTTTTAGAGCCCAATAGTCTCGTTCTTAAACTTGTTTCTGAATTTTAATAACTGAGTTTTTCAGTTTTGAATTCAGAAATTACAAAAAATATCCAGTTTGTATTGAATTATAAATTTTGTTTCAACGTCATATTCAAGTCTTAGAACTTCGAAAATCCAAAATCCGATAAACTAAGAATTTTCCGTCTGGAAATTCGTTAATCCGTCAAACCATCGTTTTCCAGGAAAAAAATGACTTTTAACGTTAGAAAACTAAATTTTCCAGTTTTTGAATTTCGAAACATTGAATACAGAATGATCCAATGATACAATTATTTCCAGGTTGATCGTAGTCATTCTTTTAGGAATGATGGTTGTTGGTACACTTTACGATGTATACATTTACCAGAAACAGAAGAAAATACGGAACGCATTAGAAAATTTTGAAAAGAGCAACACAAATGGTAATAAAAAATTAAAAAAGTATTCTGGCAATATTTGACGTTAATTGCAAATCGAAAAAATCGAATGAGAATCGCTATTTTCTTTTTGTCTTTAGTTTTCTTTAATATATTAAAGATTCTCGGATCTCATATCAATGTGAATTATATGGTATTGAATAAAATTGTAAAAAAATTCAAAATTTTGAATCGCGTATCAACTGATAATAATTGATAAAATTGATGTTTTCGCAACGATTTAAAAATTTCTGAATTGTAATTCCATTTGTTCATAAAAAGAAATAAGTGTAAAACTTCAGAATAAGCTTTCAAAATCCAAAACTTGCAAAAATTTATAAAATACATCATTTTATTGACTTTTTCAAACTTGAAAATTGGGAAGTGCGAAAGTGTGAATTTCAAAAACAATTGTCAACTCTACAAGAAAATCTAAAAATGGCCAAATAGCAATAGAATTCAAAAAGCACAGATACAAACATATTTTAAACAAGTCAAAAATTACCGAACTTCATAATTGAAAAACATCAAAACTCTTAAATTTGGAAAGATATAATTTGTAACTGAAAACTCAATTGGAAATTTTTATTAAAATTGAAATTTTTCAAATTTCTGTAGGAATTTCTATAAAAACATTTTTTTTTTAAATATATATAACGATCAAGCGAGCAAAAAAAAAAACAAAAAATTTCAAGCATTAAGAGAGGTGATTAAAAACCAAAAACTTCTAGAATACTTTCATACTTTTACACTTTCATTTGAAATATTTTACTAAACATATAACTTGATAAAAAATTACTTCAACTTTAAAACAGCAACTATTAATTTATTGTAGTTCCAATAACAATTGCGAGTTTAAATAATTTAATAATATTTGTAAAATTCTCGAGTACGAATTGATTGAAAAGATTTTTTCGTAACTTTGCAACGACGTTAAAATATTTCTTCAATAATTATTACGCTTAATAATACTCGATACTATTTTTGCGGTTCTTAGGTACGAAATACATTCGCGACAACACTGAAAATGGGCTGAAAAAGCGGTACCACCAGAGCGTGCTCGGGAAAATTCTACTGAATTTTTCAATTCCTTCTAACACCAAAATAATATTTGACACGAAATTAGGCAACGAATCCGTCCCGCCTATTCATGGCGTACGATTTTTAACAATGATTTGGATTGTTATGATACACACCGTTTTTTACATGGGTGACTATGCAGGTAACAGAATACTAAATGAATAAGTTTCCATTTTTACTTGATTTTCAGAAATAGTATCACGTATGACGTAAAAAATTTGTTAGGTTAAGTTAAGTTAAGTTAACTTTCCTTAAATCAAAACATATCAAATAACAAAGTATCGAAAATCAATATTTGCATTCCATAAGTTTGTAACGAAGTTTGAAATTTTTAAATTCGATATATTTCCAGGCAAAAACTAAATGATTTGTTCAAAATAAACTTAGAATTTGATAACTTAAATATTAAAAATATTTTTAGAAGAAATACGTGTTACTTAGTAAAACTCAACCTGAAAGTTTTATTTGTGAGAAGTCCTTTGGTTCGAATAGATATTTTTAAGCAGAGATTGCCATTAATAAACCGTTTGCACTATTGTCTTACACTTGTTAATGTTTTACGAATCGTAACCATTGCTTTTAAACAAGATTCTTTAAGCAAGGTAAGGAAAGAATGGTGGAATTGAAGAAGGCAGGAGGAAGATTGGAGAAAGCAAATAAATAATTGAAGCCTTCTCCAATCCTTCTCCTTACTGCTAGAAAGTGTAAAAAACAGCATTGCGAAGGAAAGGAGAAAGTTTTTTTCATTTTTTCCCTTTCTCCAATCCTTCGCAAAACTTCGCCAATTCTTTCTCAATTCTTGCTCCAACCTTCTCCAATTTTCGTTACAAAAATTTCGACTCTACGTCACTAATTTTCCTTATGATTCGGACATTAAAAAAAATATTTCCAAGTTCCCACTTTTATTGCAAAAACTATTTAAATAAATCTGCATTTATTTAAGATAATAAAGCATGGTCTTGGCGCATGTCAGAGGGTTTAGGAATGCAAGTTATAAGCAACTCGACGTTGTCCGTCGACACGTTTTTCTTCCTTAGTGGTTTTTTGGTTGCTTATATGTATCTCAAAAACCAAAAACCAACCAAAGAACATCAGCCAGTCAATTATGGAATAAAAGTTGCGGAATTCGTTGTGTCCGTTTTGAGACGCTACATTCGGTAAGCATTAACAGAATCTTCATTTTCATCAGTATATCATAACTATGTTAAATAATAGTAATAATACAATTCGCATATTCATAAGGGATTTTGAAAGCTTAGGAATCAAATTTAACAAATAAAAATTTTTGTTACAATATGAAGTAACGTAATACGGTGTATTAATGAGATAATTATGTATGAAAGAAATATTTCTCACATATTCCGTGTCAAATCTTCTGCATAAAATAAATATTAGATGCTCAATATTTTTTTTGAGAATGAAAATACCGAAAGAATTATAAAAACTATTTGATTTATATTTTAGGCTCACTCCTGCATACATGTTCACAATGATACTTTTGGAATTGAATCATGCTGTATATGGCGAAACCTCGCAGTTTTACATGGTCGAGCGACCGCAAGAAGTGTGCCCTAAATATTGGTGGAGGAACATTCTTTACATCAATAATCTTTTCGACAGAGACACCATGGTAAATAAATTTCAGTTTAACATAGTAGAACTCTCAAATTCAGAAAAATTATTGTAAAAATGATACCAGATCAAATGAATTTGTCGTGAC
Source organism: Platygaster orseoliae (assembly GCA_030522825.1). Taxonomy (NCBI): domain Eukaryota; kingdom Metazoa; phylum Arthropoda; class Insecta; order Hymenoptera; family Platygastridae; genus Platygaster; species Platygaster orseoliae. The sequence continues at coordinate 17,578 of JAPYZL010106770.1, forward strand.
TCAACTTTCAGTTGTGGATTAACTCCCCAGGTGGCATGTAATATTGCAGAGATTCGTATAATATTGATGCAACGTACCAGTAATATTATCTTCACAAGATTGTATATGAAGTGTTACTTCAATGTGAATGAGATCTTTTATTTGAAATGTTGCTTTTGTAATGTTTCAGCAATATTGTTGCAAGATTGAAATGTTTGTATTACTCTATAATTTTATCTGTAATTTACCAGTAATGTTTTCTTTACAATATTGCTCTTGTAATGTTTCATTAATATTGCTGCAAGATTGAAATGTTACTAAATATTATTAAAACATTGCTGCAACATTACTGGAATATTGCTGAAATATGTATGCAACATTGCAAATTTAATTATATGGGACATTTTCATATTGCAGGAACGTTTTTGCAGTCTTCCTGCAAGATTTCTGCAACGTTGCTGCAAGATGTAATATTTCACTTGCAATATGTCTGCAATCTTAAGGCAATATTAAATGCCGGCTGGGTCAGTTCAAATGTAAAGACAGTCCTACGAAATTCAATGTTTACAGCTTTCAAAGGTCAGAAAACAATTTTATCAAAGATTGACTATAAAGTCAAGTATACTACCTTTTTCCAAAAAATACTACTAGATTCTAACTAATTTTCAGAGATTCTTTGAAATCTCGTACAATTTTGTTAAAACAAGTTCGTAGGCATAGGGTGGTTTCGAGGGTTCAAACCTCCCACCCGAAATTCAAATAAAATAAATAATTATTTCATGTATAAAAAACAAAAGTTATGTTGATTAATCATGTAAGCACAAATTCTAAAAAATGATGTATAAATATTTCAAAAATTAATATAATAATAAATGAAAATGATCAGTAATGTACATACTTATAACTAAAACTCTTGATTTTACTATCTCTAAAATAAAAATAATCTAACAAATTATAATAAAAATTGAATATTTTATATGATAATATGTAAAATGAGATTATTAATTAATTGAATGACCATTCAATAAATAACTATTTTTATCTTACGAAAATAGCTATTGAATCTTGAAATATCGGATTATAGTAATCTACGAAGAAATTCATAAAAAATCAGAAAATCTTCCGAATCATAAAAACTCTGAAGAAATACTGAAAGTATTAGAATTCTTCGTAAGAAATTTTTTCTGAAAAATCTGAAAAAATACCTACGATCTATATACCTTCGAATTCTAGAGCATCAAGTTAAAAAAAGCCTACATAACAATCTATCATAACACTATAAATTTATTAACATACTGAAAAACACGACCGAATCTCAAAAATCAAAAAAAAAATTTTGTTGATGTAAAATATGTTCATAGATGCAATATTGTCAGAAATCTATGAACTTATTGAAAATCTATCGAACTTAAATTCTAGTGCGTCGAATTCTATAAATCTGTATAGCAATCTACAAAATACGAAAAATGTATAAAAATACTAAACAACTGTTATAAATTCCATAAAAAACAAATATTACTGAAAATCTCTAAAAAATATACTGTTTTCTAAAAAATAAATTAAAAATCTCGAAATCGTTGAAATTGTTTATACTACAGCAATGAATTCTAGAAATCCATAGAGCGATATACATAAATACTACTCTCTAAATCTGAAAAAGTGAAACTTCACTGTTTCGCAGTGAATATTCACTTTCTAGAAGTGAAAAGTCTTCGACCTTGGAAATAGTGCATATGCACTGTAAAATAGTGTAAATGCACTGCTTTATCAGTGTATATGCACTCGGAGCTCAGTGAAATTATTATTTTCACTGGTGAATCAGTAGAATTCCACTAATTCAGCACTGCATATTCACTTTTTTTGGGAAGTGTTAGATATTTCACTTTTTCAAGTTTAGAGAGTAGAAATTTACAAAAATATCAGTAAATAAAAAAAAAATTTGTATACAGCACAAAACATAAAAATTGCAGATGACATACTTGAAATCTGCATAAAAATCTTATTTTCTCGAAAATTAATGAAAATATTCAGTGTTTTTCAAACGTCGAATTTTAATCCTTCAAGATGTGTAAATACTGAAGAAATACGAAAAACACTTCACCTTTTTTTTCATTCAAACCTCAAGGACTCAAAATTAACGTTAAACGAATTTCATTATATAAAATATACATATAAATATCCAAAAGTCGTATAACTTCCAAATCCCAGAATTCGAAAAATTGAAAAAATCTTTCTCTTATAACCAGATCGTCAAAAAAAAAATCATAAAATCCCTTCCGAAAATTATATCTGCTTGATTCCCTGTATTGGAATAATAAAAATACCTACATCATGCAATGAAAACAAAGTTGAAGCTTTTTTCTTTTAATTTGCAGTGCATGTCCTGGAGCTGGTACCTATCTAACGACATGCAGTTCTTCGTTATCGGAACATTCCTGCTCATCCTTTCTTCCGTGTAAGCCCGTAATTTACATTACTCCCCTTTTCCCCTACCCCCTGTAATCGTTGAATTTACGCGATGATAAATAGGGTTTTTTCCGCAGCTATTTCAAAGCGGCGGTGGCCATAACGTTATTTTTACTGGCCGGCTCGACGGCGTTGACCGGCTACATTTCTTACGTAAACAATTACGTGCCCACGTAAGGAATTGAACGTAAAGCGCATTTATAGCGCCGGGGTAACGAAATAAAATGGGAAAATTGCGGGATTTCAGGCTGGACAAGCAGTATAACATGCTGGACATTTTATACGACCCGCCGTGGACGAGGATTGGGCCTTACCTCGTGGGCATGATGACCGCGTATGTTCTCGTCAGGACCAACGGGAAGCTGCACTTGGATAAGGTACACTTTTTCTCGCTTTTATTCCTCGCCGTCAAAGACTTAATTTTACGGTTTGTCAGTTTAATACTAAAATTCTTGAATTTTTCAACTCAGGTCGTCAAGTTTTAAAATATCGCAATTTGAATTAGTAAAAAATCATCACTATGTGCATATACTCAACTTTGGATTTGATCATGTTATTTTCGAACGTAGAACACTTTAATTTTGATTTTATTCTCAAGAATTTCGATCTTTTTAGGCTGAGTGTCATTCACTTAAGTTCAAGTTTTTCGTTCATCGGGTATTTATGCAATGCATAAAAAATTAAAAAATTATTTGTATAAATATTTTTAATGCAAGAATTTGTGCGATTTTTTTTAACTACTGTCCCGAAAATACTTGATCAAGATAAAAAGTATAATATTAATTGAGGGGACCAGTTGAAAAAATCCCATAAGAAATATCTGTATGTTGTGGAATTTTTGCATGCAGAGGACGGTGGCGATTTGTTGGTGCTGTGGAAGTATCCTCAATTTCGCAATACTTTTCGGCCTCTACGAAAGATATATTTCGGTTTTTGCGTCAGCCGTTTACGTTGCCTCAAGTCGAACTCTATGGGCTGTTGGCATCGCTTGGATACTCTTAGCTTGCTGCACCAATCACGGAGGTAAATAATTCTAGTTTTTGATCTTTTATATAACTATGTCATATAAAAAATGACTATAGTATATATGACATAGTATATTTGACATAGTCAACCATTAACGATTATTATTTTATTTTTGATTTGTATGTTTCCAATTTTCCATATTAAATTTTTTTCTTGGCAATGAGTCATTATTTTTGGACACAAGCTTCTGGAAGCAAAGATTGTCTATATCAATTAAAAAAAAACCTTTCATCGTGGTATCACTTGTTTTTGTTATAAAAAAATTATTTTTCAATGTTGAACTACATGAATCCAATAATTATGTGACCTGGAAAACCGCCAAACTTTTTTTACTTTTTTTTAAGTTTTTTCTATGGGGTTTAATATACTGAAATGAAATTATTTCGATTTTCAAATCACTGAAGTTGGAAATTTTTTTTAAATACTTTTCATATTTCTTCATTGTTAATACAGTTTGAAAGTTTCTCTGATATAATTATGGATTTTTTTACGCCTTCTAGAGTTAAATGCTATGGTATTGAAAATTTTAAACATTTTTAGTATTTTAATTGATTCATTAGTGAAAATCATCTTTCATGCAGATTTTCTGCATTTTTCGGTTTTTTGTTTTGTAACTTTTTCAGTATTTATACAATTTGAAGAATTTCCTAGTATTTTATTCATTTTTTTCTAGATTTAGAAAATTGTATGCTCTATAGGGATAAAAGATTTTCGCAATTTAAAGAAAATTAAATCTCAGCAATTTTAAAGTATTTTTAATTTCTAATATTTTTTACACTTTTTATTATTAATGAAATTTTCATAGGTTCTTTAGTTTTTGTATAGTTTTGGAGTATTTTTGTAGTTGCTATATAGATTTATAGAACTTTATGTACTAGAATCAAAATTTCGATCGAATTTCAGTAATTTTATAGATTTCTAAGAATATTGCATCTATAGATTTTTTATGTTTTACATATTATTATTTTTAATATTTTTAAGATTTTGTATCGTTTTCGAGTATTTGTATAGATTCCTAAAATTATTGCTTATTGCTATACATATATGCTTTTTAGAACTTGATGCTCTGGAATCGGAAATTTTGAAAATCGTAGGTATATTCGTTCAGATTTTGCAAAAACAGTTCTTTCATAGAATTCTAATACTTTCAGTAGTTCTTCAGAGTTCGTATAATTTAAAAGATTTTCTAGTATTTTTCTGGATTTCTATATAAATTTATAGAATTTGATGTTCCAGAGTTCAAAGTTTTTTAGATTTTTAATTTTTCGTAAATTCTGATTCTCATTAACTTAATAGGTTGAAATACTTTTTCAAATTTTCATTTTCTACGTTATCTTAGGCAAACATTCATTATTATAATTTTCTTGAAAAAAAATTATTCATAAGTCGGGATTATTGTTATTTTTGAGTTAGTAGAATAAATAATATTGAATTTTGTTTAACCTCGAGAACTTACATGAAACCATTTATTATGTCCTTTAGATTTTTGTTTTTCATTTTTACATGAAATAATAATTTTTTTATTCGAATTTCGGGAGACGTTTATATGAAAAAATAAAATAAAATGTTGTAAAATAAAAAAATTCAAATTACATCGTTCCAAAAGTACTCAGCACCATATATTCTTCTAAGGTTGAACTGTTTTTTAAATATACAAAATATCTTGATATGCAAAACTTGACCAGAATTTCAACAGTACTGTATTCCTTGAATAATAAATTCAAATATATACCAGAAAAATAAGGATCCAGTTAACTCTAAATTATGTACATTTTGTTGCAGGAGTAGCCAACACCGTACTCTCTTTCAAAGGCTGGGTGCCTTTGAGCAGGTTAACTTACTGCGCTTATCTGCTGAACCCGCTCATTATCAACTCAATTTACCTGAAAACTGAAAACTCAGCCCACGTGGATTACTTGCAAAATGTGAGTTTTTATTGTAAAAAAGTAACTTGATAATTGAAAAAACTCCATCGACAAATCAACTACTATTTGTGAAATTTTCAAACCTATTGTTTATTATTTGAACGAATAAAGTCTCAAAACTATCGCAACATATTTCATAAAGGAAAAAAATTGTAAAAAACTTGTTGTTTCCAGGGAGCAGTATTTTTCGGAAACCTCGTCGTGACCTACATTTGCTCATATGCTCTATCGCTCATGATAGAGACACCGAACATTTTGCTAATGCGATTGATTGTGAATTCACGCAACAAAGCAAGATAAATTTTCTATGAAAATTGTTAACAACGCCTTCAAAGATGATATTAGAAAATAAGAAACGACATTTTGTACAAATACACGATAAACTATATTTACATATAAAAATGTACAAACCCACTACAAAATTGACCACGGGTTTCCTTTCCTCGCGTCACGTAACCCTTCGGAAAAACGGGGAGGTTTGTTTTTGGTGATCCTTCGATTTGTTCTTCGTCTAATACTAGATTGTTCATTTTGAGAAGCTGCTGGCTAAATGACAAAAATGGAAGCTGGTTCTCCTAGCTACGAATGCACCGGGGAATGTATGCGAGGTTGAGTCGAGGAAGCGAGAGAACGGTTCACCCGAGAGGCCTGTTCTCGGCGATATTCTTCTACTTGTTTTTCCAACTGTTCTTTCAGCACCAGTAGCTCCCGCGTTCGTTGGTACACAGGGTCCTGAAAGTCCAAAAATGACTAAAGGAAAAATTAAAAATTATCTCCTAAAGGCCCATTTTCAACTTTTTTTACAATAGAACTGAGATGTTTCTCTTTGTGTTCAGAGAACTACCCTGGGACTCTTCAGAACCTGTAAGTGAGCCCGTAACTTAAAATACCTTTTACAGGTGTTTTGTGCAAAAAAAAAGAAAAAAACAACAACCCAAAAGAGAATTCGCTTGAAATGAGACATAACAATGAAAGAATTTCACAAATACGCATTTTATAAATTACCTCTAGCCACATTACTGATGAATTTCATTTATAATCTTCATTGATGTTTAAGATTTTACGAAATTCGAAAATGCAAAAAATGTAGGTAATTTTGGACAATTTTTTATGATGGAAAAATTTTGGAATTTAGAAAATATCAAAAATATTACAAATTTCAAAATTAAAAAAAAATATTTTTTTAATTTTATACTTGACAATGTTCAGAACTTTTGACAACTTAGAGTATTTGAAAATTATAAAACTTTTCCAAAATCCTTATAAAGTTTTCAATTTTTTGAAAATTGAATTATAGAAAAGTAGAAGATTTTGATATTTTTAACATTCCAACAAGTTTGAAAAAATTTTCGCAAATTCAAAAATTTCCGAAGTTTCCAGATATTTTCAATTTTTAATCTGAAGTAGATTGAATATGCAGTAATTTTCAACGATTTTGAAATTTTTCTAAAATAATATATCTCATGAAAATCTAAAACCTTTACAAAATTTTGGATTTTGATCAAATTTAATTTTTCTCAATTAAAAATTTTTGATAAATTTTTAATTTTCTACAGTTTCTAATTATTAATTCATTTTCAATTTTAATTTTATAAATTTCGAACTGCGATGTAAATTTAAATTTCAGAATAAAAACTTCAAAATTCTTGAAATGATGAATAATTTTCGAAAAACAAAATACTTCAAACTTGTAGAGTTTAAAACTTCCAAATTTGATTTTTCGAATTCTAGTAAATTTTCAATTTTTTTATTAACAATCGATAATCAACAGCTAATTTTGAGTTTTTAAATTTTTATTTCAAATTTCAATTCAAAATATCAAAATAAAAACTTGGGGAATTTTAGAAATTTTAGAAAAAGTGGAATCTTAGGAAATTCTAAAACTTCAAGTTTTTGGATTTCTATAATTTTACAACTCTAGAGAAACTAAAATATTGAGAATTTTTGACATCTTAAAGAATTTCTAAAATTATGATACTTCATAAATCTATGTATAATTTTTAATTTTTTGAAGCTTGAATTTCGAAAAAATAGAAAAACTCGTGAAAATTTCAACATTTCCTACTAAAAATTTTTGCGAATTCAATCATTTTTGAATTTTTCGGATATCTCCAATTTTAAATCTAAAATACATTAAAAACATCAGTAATTTTCAACCATCTTATAATTTTTTAAAATTTCTAAAAGAATGAAAGTTTTATAAATCCAAAATCTTCAAAATTTTTTGGGTATTTGAAATTTTCAAATTTAATCTTTTTGATATGAAATTTTTTACTATAATCTGCTGTTTAAACAGAAAACTTATTAGAAATCACAGGAAATAAATAATACCTTAAAGACATAAAAAATATTTTCCTAGAATGTTAGACAAGTTTGAATGATAAAAAATCGTAAAAATACCCTTAATTATAATTTTCCTCAAAAAATATCGTTTATTCCATTATTGATTTCGCTAAAAAAACTCAAATATACTTACGTAAAAGGTCCTGTAAGTTACAAAAAAAGTAAAATCTGTTCGTTTTTGCACAAATTTTACCTAGCGAAAATTTAAACCTTTTAAAAAAAAATTTTTTTTCTACGTTCTTAAGTGCCTTGAACACAAAAAATGTACCTGCTCTGTTGCAAATTCATTGTTAAAAAGTGTAATCGGATTCCACAAAAAAATCGTGAAATGAAATGTTCTCGGTTTTTGACATTTGCTAACTCGTACTATCTTTTTAAAACAATTTTTTCACTTAAAACGCTGTTTTTTGTTGGGATTAATATTGCTGAATGAAAAATATAAGTAAAACATTGTTTTAATGTAATTATCAGTGCAAGTTTGAGTTTCTTTTCATGGTTCGAAAAAGAATACAGGTAGACAAACCTGCTGCCTCATGCTAGGATTCCACCGGCAGTAAAGCCCTTTCCAAGGCCTGATATATCTCATACTGGGAACTGGCATCAGCACAAATTGTCGACTTGGATCTGCCCAATAAAGCGGGTTCCGATAAAGCGAAACTTGACTGTTTATCATCGACCACAACGACACTGTTTTTTCTTTTACTTTCTCCTTCACTCTTTCTCGTTCACTGAAAAATTCAACAATTTTTCATCAATTATTACACGAATATTTCCAATGACATTATACGGAGAGAAATGCTTTAGATGACATATCAATGTCACAATTGATATAATATACATTCACATTTGATCCATAAACAAACGTAATTTATGTCTTGAAAATTGAGATGATCCTATAACAATATGACATTAACGCAGTAATAATTGATGGCATGTCCATTATATGGACTCGATAATAATATTCAATTATTAAATTTTTTCATTATATTCAATATTGAAATTACCAAAAGTATTAATAATACCCATCTCTGGATTATACCAAGAATTTCTGAAAATACATACCTGTTGTACAAAAATGTGCCAAATCTGCAAGAATACAAATGATCCAAAATAGTGATGAGGAAGTATTCGTTGAATTGGAACGCATTGATGAATTGTTGCGTCACTTGCCAGACACAATCTATGAATTGGAGAAAAACAGGAGACCTGTCGGCGTCGCTGTGATGCTCATCTCCATGGCCAATTCTCTATTGAAAAAAGAGGTTGAGCCAAAATTATAACCAAAAATTTCTAATTTTTGAAGATGATAATGAAAATATAATCTCTTGATTTGATCATGTAAAATACTGTACTTACCACGTTTCAATTTACATTTTTACGTTCGAACTCATTGAAAGACGTTTTAGTTACTTAAATAATGTACATCATTCTTGCTTCATTACCTGTTGAAATTTGTGTCCATAACTGAGCCATTCCTTCTCTATCAAAACTTGAAATCCTTTTATTGTTCTATAGTATGGATCAAGCATCAACATTGCCAAAGCAGTGAGCTGTAAAAATGTAACAATCATCGATAGATTTGTAAGTTGAAAAAATTGTAAGTGTTTTGATTAACTTTTGCAGATACGAATAATTCAGAATAATCTTAGATATCATTCGAAACCCTGATAATTTTCAATTTCGTTGTATAATTTATTTCATACTGAAAATTGAGAAAATTCTGTAAGCGTGGATATGAAATATGGCGCTTTTAATTTCAGAAATTTGTCTTTCGGAAAATTCAAGAACTGATTATCAATATTAACAGAAATTCTGATCTTCTCATTTCGAAATTCAAAGTCTGGATTTCTAAGTTGAAATTTTTAAATTACGCTTTTGTATTTATAATAAGCATGTATCGAAAACAGTTAGTTGGAAAATTCAAACATTTAATTAAATACAAAATTCTTGTATTTAGACACTAAAGTTCATAAATGAAAAAAAAAATAATAATAAATGGCGAATGACTATGGCACAAGGTTGTAGAACTTTTTAAGAAATCGTGATGTATACGCAGTTTTTAGAAATTACCTGAGCTGTTCGATCCCAACCGTCCGAACAATGCACCAAAACAGAAGTTTTGTGATTTTCAACTTTATCAACAATTTTAACTGCCCCTGCCAGAATACATTTTATATGTTTCAACCAAACTGTCGATTCCAGGCCAGACCACCATCGAGTTTCTTCAATCGTTGGGAAACATAATTCTTAAACAAAAAATTAATTCTATATTCGACAAAATTACAAAAAAGATTATCAATTATGGATCGTAAACAATGATTAAAATTAAATCTTTAAAGAAATTCAAGTTAAAAAAATTGATTTTATTATTTAAGAACTTTTTTTGAAATTTTATAAGTCATTCGCAATAAAACTCTTCGGAATTTCGAAATAATATTCTAAAGTATTGTGATAACAATTCCAACATTTCTAATACATTTTTTCAATTTTGAGTTTCGAAATTCGAAATTATCCAAAAAAAAATATAATACATAACAGAAAACATATAATCATTCTAAATATAAAAAACATTAAACTTATATTTAAATAATATAAATTAATAATTTAAAACTAAATTGACTTCTTTAATCCCAAAAATTAATATTTTATATAAGCTATTTAAATATATCAACAACCAAATAATTAAAATAATAAAATTTAAAAGATTAAATTCCAAAATTTTTATTAAAAATCATGAAAATCTGAGAAGTTCAGGAACTTCGGTTTAAAAAACTCGAACTCGAATACAGAATCGCCGAATGTTCGAATTAGTTTTCATTTTATTTTCCTGTTACAGTTTCTCAGAAAATATTAAAAAAATATGTTAATAATTGCATTTTAAAAACTAATGAATTTGGTTTGAAAACAAATAATTATTTTCATTTCCAATTATTTCCATAACTTTTTGACGTTTTTTTGAGATTACAAATTTTAAAACAATTTTTTATTGTATGAAACTTTGAATTAAAATTTCGTTGATTAATAATGCTGGACAGAAAATTTAAATTATATGCGATACGTAATATGAATAGATGTTAAAAGTTTTTTTCCGAAAAATTAGTTGAAATATTATAAACTTATAGATTCTGTATATTTTTGTATAAGTATGTACCAAATAAATAGACTTGTGTAGTACTTTGAATATTCAACTTCAAACCTAGAAATCGTAAATTACCCTGTCATATAATAATATGAAATTTAAATTTCATAGTATAATAACTGTAATATTTTTTCCCTATCATATTTGATAAAAATACGAGTTATATGAACTTTCATACAAAATTTATAATATTATACATATGAAGCTTATATGACACTTGTATGACAGCGACTTTGCTAGAGTTATACTTTTCATAATTGTTCGTATTTTTCAAAATAAATATCTTTTTTCAAGGTATCATTAATAAAATAGCTTTTATTCCAAAACATCACATATCAAGAGAAAAGTGATAAATTTTCGAGGAAACATATACAAAAATTACGCTAGTTCAATTTTTAAAGAGCAAAAACTGAACTTCATGATATGAAATTAATTCAAAGACTTCTTTCATTCGAAAAAAGATGTATTCAACTGCAAAATACAATTTTTTTATCATAAAATAATTGAAAGCCTTGCTTTCGATTGTACCTCTTAATTTTCGCAGACTCTCCCGCATAACGTGGATATTATGGATGTCGAGGAAGACGAGCTCGGCGTTTTGGTAAGCATCCTCGCTCTCATAACCGCCGCCTTTAGCCTTATTCGCGATGGCATTTGCGGATGGTCTCGCGTCCATGATGAAGAGTTTGTGACTCTGCGCGTTGGCGTCCATGATAAGCTGGATGTACCTCTCATCCTCGCGACTTCGCTTGCCACTGACGCCGACGAGGGGCTGCGCGCAGCGCGTGATCGTTGCCTGGCTTTCCGGGTGTATCCACGAAAGCACTGGCAGTCGACCCTTGCTCCTGAACGCCGCTGAGGCTCGCAAATCCTCGTCCTTGGCAGCCATTGGCACTGCCCACACTGCCGGGTAACTGTCACAAATCGAGTAGTCGTCGTTGATTTTGGTGATTTTCCACATGTCGTTGTTGATGCCCTGCATCATTTTCCATCTTTCAACATTTTTTTATTAAACCTTCTAAGATTTAGTTGACAGTTGAATATTTATCTCAGTTTCTTCGAAAATCTCAAGTCTGTGAGTTTCAACAAAATTTATTAACTCACTACTTATGACTATTTAGTTTTAGGAAATTCTTCCTTCCATTGTTTCGATCAAATTTTTAATTTGTTGTTAATTTGTTACAAAATTTGTTGTTAAATTGCTAATTTTTTATCTGATTTTCGGGAGTGGTTTGACCTCGCAAATCCCCCTTCTGTCTACAAAACCTGATAAATTGTAACAATAAACTATACTTATACAGACATTTCTTTTATATCAATTATTATTATGTATAATAAATCGTGTACATAACCATGTACAACTTACCATTCGTTTAAGCTCTGCGATCGGTTCGTAAACGCTCCAGCCATTTTCTGGGAAATTCTCTGAATATTCAAAAGCGAAAAAATTAGTGCCATGGGCCAAAGGGAACGAGTTCTTTTGGAGTTTGTCGAAGACATTTCTTCGCGAATGATTTTCTTGCTTGTGAGCGAATCGAAGGTTCCTCATGTCTTTGCAAAAAATTTCGATGCCATAGGAATTTTCGCCCCGACTCGAAGCGCCGCCGACTTTTTCGATTCTGCTAACGACCCCGAGGGGCATATCTACTATGTACGGTGGTTCTCGGTCGATGCTGCGAAAATGAAGCTTGTAGTTCGTGATGGTCAAAGTTCCTCGGATTGGTCCAGAGTACGGACAAATGTAGCTTACTTCGCGAGCGACGCCATGAACTTGTTCGCCATTCAAGAGCAGCGGCAGACCCGATTCTCCTGTCAACGACTGCCACCCCACAAAAATCAAAATATGTCTATCGAGAATTTTCGAATTTCATTCTGACATGAAACTCCAAGTATGAAAAATTTCATGGATTTCTGCGGGGCGTAGAAATCAAGTCATGCAAAATAACTTGAGAATTTTTTCATGTTTTCTATACCAACGTATATTTTATTTTCTACGTTTTTTTTATTTTACCTACTGGCAAGATTCTAAGTTCTTCATAAAGAAATAAATTAATCATCCAAAAATTTTCATATCAACTTGTGTTCATAAGAAAAAATAAAAATTTTTCTATTAATTTTGTCAACAATCAAGGGGGAAGAGGATCAGTGTTTATAAAAATGTGAGATTTGCAATACTGCAAGTGCGCAACAACTATGTGCACTGAGAAAAAAATATGGTTATACCTGGCAACGATTTTTAGAAAAAGTACCATATTAATTAGGCAATGCGGAACCAACTTAAATTATGTTGAAAATGTTGGCTTGGTATGATCAAAACCCTCATTTAAAAACTTTAACACTGAAAGTTAATCTATTATAAACTGACTATTTCGAACATACCAACTTAGTTTATTACAGACTAACTTTGAGTTTTCACCATAACAGCTTGTAATTGTTATCATAAATTTGAGTTACTTCCATACTGCCCTTTATTTCAAAAATAAAGATTATTTGAGATTTAGATGTGCACGTTTCTTACTATTTTTATTATTTTTTTTATTTATTTATTTGACATGAATTTCAAAAGGTTTTATAACCTCTAGAACTATCTGTCTACGCCTATGAGTTTTAAAAATACTACCATTTTTTTTCTCTGTGAAAACTAAAAAGTGAATAAGTTTACAAAATAGCAAAATAATAAGTATAAAGTGCTTCTATTTAACGCTTCTTCAGGGATTACTCTACCATGTTTTCAAGTTTAAAAAACATCAATTTTTTTATAGAAAAATTTTTCGGAAATGTTCAGTCTTCTTATACATTAAAGAGGAGATTTAACACTTTCAAAAAATGTGTTTCATTTTCATTTTGTGTGGAAAATCTTGGCAATCTAGCTGCCTAAAGTTGACCGTGCTGAAAACTGGTTGACATGATTTAGAAAAAACTATTCGCACGATCGAGCTCAAATTTTCAGGGAATATTTTAGAGATGTACAGCTATAGCCGGAAGCAGAATTAAAAATATAATTAATTATTTACTATGTTTTTTAAACAATATAGGTTGAAAAAAAGCGTTAAAAACATTCAAATGTCAGCCATTTTGTTATTTTTGATCGAATTTTTTGTATTGAGGTTCCGGCTAAAGCGGCAAGGTTTCTCTTTAAGAATATTATAAACTTTTTGCTTTCAAGCTCTTGAAAGTTGAGATATCGTGTCAACCAGTTTTCGGGAGGGTCAACTTTAGGCAGCTAGATCGGCAAAATTTTCCACACAAAATAAAAATGAAAAACATTTTTTAAAGTGTTAAACCTCTCCTTTAATTTATAAAAAGGCTGAAAATTTTCAATTAATTTTTCCATGAAAAAATTGATGTTTTTTGAACTTGAAAAGATGGTAGAGTAACCCCTTAAGAAAATTGACAAATAAAGAAAAAAGTATGAAATCAAATAGAGCGATAAAGCCAACTTAAAAAAATGTTAAGTGGCTTTTTACCGCATTTGGCAATCCTGGGCTTTTTGTTTCAATTTTTTGCAATGCCGAAATGACATTGTTATCGGTGGAAGTCGAGCTTGAAGAAAAGCTTTTCGAACGCGAAGCTTTTTCCCAACATTCCTGGGGATTGAAAAAATGTTGCCAACGAAATGCATCCAAAAAAAATAATTACAAAAAATATTGTGACATCAAATTTTTTATTTAAACTTTTCAGAATTGAGAAAAGTTAAGTTTATTATTTACACTTGGTACTAACTTAACTATACATTTTTTCATCTGTATAGAAAGGGACCAAAAAGTTTTATAAATTTGAATATTTGAATCAGAACGTTAAAAAATTACAAAAAAAGTGAAAACGAATGAATGGGGCTTTGATAAATAAGTTTTTGGGAGATAATTTTTAAAACATATAATTTAATTTCAGTACAAATTTAAGAAACAAAAGTGTAAAATTTTAAATTATAATAAACATGAAATTTTTTAATTTGTAACTTCAATCGACTTTGAGCTTATAAATTTTAAATTTAAAACTGATGGTTAAAGGAAATTTTGGATAGAAGGAGATTGTGAATTCGGAATTTTTAAAATCTGTGGATTAAAAATTGAATTCAGAGTTTCAGTTACCATTTTAAATTTTAATTGGATTTTATTTGAATAAATATATTTTCTGTATTACAAGTTTTTCAAAATTAAAATTACTATAAACTTTTATGTTTGGTTGTATTCGAATTTCATAAAAAATATTTCTGACATTTTGAACTTTGAATTATTGCAATTTTTGTAATTATTATATGATAAAACCCCTTTAAAGTGAAAAATTTACAGAGATTTTTTTTATTCAGACCATAAGTCGCTTTTTAGATGCTTCAAAAAATCACGGAAAAAAACAACTCTACTTGAAACAAAAAAATGTAAAAGAATCAACGCTTACCGATTCCTGGCCAATTTTCGAATTGAGGGAACTGCTCTTGCTGTCAGAATTCAATGAATCCGAGCTAGCGTTTTTGAAATGATTTGGATCCATGCTCAAAAGTTCCGCACTACCGCGTTTTTCCATTTTCAACAAGTTTTCTTCAATGCAAACATCAATCCATTGCCATAGAAAAAAATCCCTAAAAGAAATAACTGCAATAACTTCACATTTAGAATCTATAAATTTCACAACTTATTCAAATTCGATCTCAACAATTTATACTAAAGTAGGAAGTTCAACGATCTTTAGTATATTAATTTTAATAACTGTACAACTTTTTTTTTAGATTTCTTAACACTTATTAACGTCACACATGAAAATAACGATTACAAACGTCAAACAGTTGTCAAAATTTGTTCAACTTGCCACACCCTTAAAGTACCAAGTTACAGGTATAATCGGTTTTATTGGTGTAAATAAAAAGCAACTTTTTTTATGTTCAAGTAGGAAATTCAATAGAATTCACTTTTTGATTGATTGATTGTAAATATGTGATTAAAGAAACACAACAATCCAAAAATATAGATATATGTGTGATGCAACCACACAATCAACACAATTGTTTTCTGGTAATATTTTTTTCTATAGGTTTCCTAACCTGATCAGACAGTTTGGTGAGACGAAAACACAAGGTATACCTCGTGGTATACCTTGTGTTTTTTTTCCATATACCTATAGGTATATGGAAAAAATATACTGAATTATTATTTTTCAATTTCAATAATCTGAAAATGTAATATCATAATCGAAATTTAATTTTTAAGAGTCCGTTGTCGATTTGTCGATAAGGTAGGAGTTTTTACTGTTTTTCGTTTATCATAATTCATAATTTTAAGATAAATTATTTTTGTATAAACTGACCTTAGCGCCAAAATAAAAACCCAAACACGCCTATAAAACAAAAAATAATCGCTTTTTGTCTTAAATTGCACTTTCAAAACGAAAACTCCACTATTATGCCGCATTACAATGTTACAACGAGTATTCGTTTTAAAAGTCCAATTCATAATAAATAACAATTATTTTTTGTTTTTTAGTCGCGTCTGAGTATCTATTTTGGCGCTGAGGTCAGTTTTCACAAATATAATTTATTTGAAAATTATTTAAAACAAAAAACAGTTAAAACGCCTACCTTATCGACAAATCTTGATATTTTTTCTGGTAACATTTTTTTTCTGTAGATTTCCTAACCTGACCAGCATGTTTAGTGAGAAAAAACAATTCTAGGTATATTATCAAAACAATGAAAAACGTGAATTGTCATTGTTGTGGGTAACGTTCTTAAAAAAAAGTGAAAAAAAGTTTTGACAACTATAGAATTTCACTCTACGTTTGCTCACAAGCACTCGCAAGACTGAAGAAAAAAGTGAAATTTCTCTCAGTTGAACAACTTTAAAAAAGCTCAAAGCTGTTGACGCAGTGAAATTTTTTCGCGGAAATATTAAAGGCGCATGTGACACCGGTAAATTGCTCATAAAAATAACGCACAGCTCCACCCCAGTTTTCGTAAAAGTTGCGTGTCATCAAGGTTGTAAACGAAATTCCAACAGCCAGAATGGAGTCTTTGGAGCAAAATTTGTCTTACGTGAAAGTACCAAACGCGACGAATTCCATTTACAAAGACGAATGTGTTCTGTCATTTGATAATCCGGTTTGTATTTTCCAATAATAATAATGGAAATGGATATTCGGACGAATCTCTGGCAGGGAAAAGGGAAATCCCTGGCAGGGAAATTCCAGTAAAGAAAATCATCTTTCCCTGCCGCGTCCTTTTCAGATGATTCAAATAATAATAATTGGCGGTCCCTATTCCCTTTTCCCTGCCAGGGATTTCCTTTTACATACTTATTCTTTTGATTTTGTATAATAAAAAAATTCATGTCACAATTTGTGCAACTTGGCTTTATCCTTAAGTAATTTCCAAATTTAGCAAATTTTGGAATCTGAAATTCAAATAAGATTTAATTTTCCTTTTTTTTTTTGCTCAATTTGTTCACTGTTCTTAAATTTCAATTCTAACTGATGGAAAAGTTCTTGTTTCAATTTGTAAGTTTTTGTTTTCTACGTAAGCTATTTTGGAATGCAGCGAGCTATTCAATCTTAAATAATGAAACAAGTTTAATAAATTATGTTCTATGCACAATCTTTTTCTTTTTTTTTTTTTAATTAAGTATTAAGGTAAAACAACTATTCAGCAATCTGAATAACATGGATTTTCAAAGGAGTTAGAGTAGCAAAGAAAAGGAAATTGAAATAAAATTTTTTTTATATGTAATGAAAAAATGTATACTTCATTCGCAGCTGTAGAAAATTTATTTAAATTTTATGTTATGTATATATTTTTTTTAATTTTAATATATTGAAAGTAAAAACATTCAATTTGAAATACAAAATTTTTCATCTACTATTGCACATTGTAAATATATTATAAAATACAATTTTTATAAAATAAAACGTTTCTTGGGTAAAATTGGAAAAGTGAAATAGTTGCGTAAAAGATTAGAAAAAAAGCAATTCATAGCCAAATTGGTAAAATGCTAAAAATCCAAAAACGCTAAAAAAATCATACAAACATTGAGACAAAATTTTACTACATATTGGAGCCGAAGTCAATAACTGTATAGTACCACAGTTAATGCAATTTATCACATTATATAATAATTTGTACAATAAGTTCTAATAACCAAAATACTTCGCATCAGACGTTTCAAAAAGAGAAAATGCATTTAAAATGCTAGACAAATAATTTTTAATTTAAAATTTGATGTTTTTTCTTCATATATATTTAAATTCCATATTCACTGTCTTCCCTGTGCATAGTTTCAAATAAAATATATAATATTGAAACAAAACAAACAATAAACAATATTAAAATATATATATTCACAATGTGTAGTGCTAGATACAGGACTTTGAATTTTAATTTTAGTATTACTTTTTTGCCAACTCTCAAATTTTCTTCTTCTAAAAAATTGGTGCTACAGATGGTTAGGAAATAGCATATTGCAATGAAACATAATATGATACATCATTTTAGAATATATATCAAATGTGCAACACTTAACAAAAATTTTGGATTTAGAATGTACTAAATTTCTTTCGCATGCTTTCAAAATTTTTCTTTGATAATATTTGAAAACATAGATAGTTGAAAAATAGAATATTGGTTTCAAAAGATAAACATAATTTAAAAATATCTATTCAATTACTAACGCTACAGAGATAGTTTTTTATATATGATTTACAAATAAAAAAATTTTTTCCTACCGCTGCATATGAAATAACGTCTTTAAATTATATAACCTTCTTTTTATTTCAATTTCCCATTCTTTATTACTCCAACTCGTTTGAAAATCCATGTTATTCAGATTGCTGCTAGAAATAGTTTCTCTATCTTATGTATTTAATTTTACAAAAAATGAAACAAATTGTGGAAATAACATAATTTTGTAAACTAATTCCATTTTTGAAGATTGTTGCATTCCACAATAGGTTACGTAAAAAACTAAAATGTACAAATTGTTAAAAGAATTTTTCCATCATTTACAATTGGATTTCTTTCAAAACAACGACAGCAAACAAATTAAGGAAAAAAAAAACTTTAAATCTTATTTCAATCTCTCACATTCAAAAATTTCCTGGATTCGAAAATTACTTGTTGCATATCATATTATCTTTTTTTTTATTTCTTGGCCAAGTTGCACAAAATGTTATATGAATTTTTTTACTATACAAAATCAAAAGAAAGTATGTAAAGGGAAATCCCTGGCAGGGAAAAAGGAACAGGGATGGCTAATTATTATTATTTGAATCATCTGAAAGGGACGTGCAGGGAAAAATGATTTTCTTTAGTGGAATTTCCCTACCAGGGATTTCACTTTTCCCTGGCAGGGATTCGTATGAATATCCACTTCCAATAATAATACTACTATCCATTAAAGAAACGTCTTCCCCCCACTTTCCATACTTTTTGATCCCAGAGATAACTATAAATACTTTATGCCTCTCCCAAAACAACAAAATTATTACCACTGCCTCAAAAAATTAAAATAAGAATTATTTATGGAATGAAAAATATGCATTTTTAGCAGCCCCCGGAATCTCCGGTTCGATTTCAGTGTAGGGAAAAACTCTGTTGCCAGTTTGCGCTGCATAACTGGAGGAAATAAAAATTCGATGATATTTGAGGGAACCAAGGAAACGAATTCCTGTCACTCAAAACCTGCCTCCCCCTTTCTCCCAC
>JAPYZL010106804.1:0-20742 GCA_030522825.1 Platygaster orseoliae
TTTCGCAGTTGTTTACATTATTTTCATCCGTGTTTACAATTGTTTACAATACTACTGTCTGTGACAGTTCAAAACGATGCTTTGAGCATGCGCACAGTCAGTGACCAATAGAAAGTGTACTCCAGCGTACCCTGCCGCTCTCCCCTCAACAGCCCCGACCCCTCTCGATTACACTCCGTCCCTATATTCCTTCGTCCATGGTGTTCCCCCGCCTCGCGCTGACTAGCAACTGTCTGTACTTATAAATACAGAAACGACGATAGCGCGAAAACTCGTCGCGACGTTACACCGCTCTCCCGACAAAAGTACAATTAGCGCGCATCGCGAAATGGTGAGCCGCAGTTATAAATTATTGGCGGAATCCGCGGCGTGCAATAAAATCCCCGGAATCGATACCCCGCTGCTCATTATTCAATAGCTCATCGTCGAACGAGTTCCCAATTTTAACTGCAACATTAACGAGGCAAATGAAAACCGTCGCGAATTATGAAAAGCAGCGGGGCGCCAAATTTGCCCTCGGTCATCGGGGAGTTTAGTACCGTAATTTCGTATCTTCCAAAGTCAATGCCTCGACCAGTTTCGTATTCCAAGTATTGATAACCAAATTAGCGAATGTATACTTCATTGATTGACTGCTTCAATGAGCGATAAATCCTGTAATTGCGCCCATAAAACGGTATTTGTCACGGTTCTGTATGGTGTGAGATTTGGGGTAGTTATGTTTATGATAATTACGGTTCGTGCAGTGATGACGCGAAAAAATGTAATCTGGAAATATGTGGTTTTTGAGTGATTGTGGATAGTTGGAAGAGTTCTGACAGCCCTAATCAAAAAAGTTCAATTGGAGAAATAATCAGTTTTCCGATTGGATTTTCAACTGGAATTTCATTTAAAGGGACCAATATAGATAGATCGAAAAATCGAAAAAAAAATTTTTTTCATCAATCAGTTGCTTATGCATCTGGCAATACGTCTACAAAATTTTAGGACGAAAATCGTATTATTTCAAAAGTTGTGCCTCAATTTCCGTTATGGCGCGAACATCGTAACTCATCATAACTCAAAAACGACTCAACCGATTTTCAAAAGTTTTATATCATTTTAAAGAGGATGAAATTCTCCAGGGAGTGACGAAGCCGAAAATTGTAAATTGCAAATTGTAAAAAAAAATTGTTCGTGTCCCTATTTAAAAAAAAAAATAGGAAAAAACGATTTTTATAAAAAAAGTGTGATAATTACTGTAAAAAAATTAAAAAAACTTGACGTCACTCCCTGGAGAACATAATGACGAACAAAAACCGCTTATGACTTTTTTTTGTAAATTTAAATCTGCAGGCTGTAGAATGCACGCGAAATGCCCTCTCCAAAACGGTATGGTCAACTTTGAGCTCTCATATCTCAACACAGAAGCTCAATTTCGACAAACGATATATTTTGTATTTTTGGGTACGTCTTGAAATACAAATGTTTGAAATTTCATGTTTCTGCGAGCAATACTTTTTTTTAATCCACGCGTAAAGTTGGGTCATGTAAAACGCCGTCTATAAGTATTGGTCCCTTTCATTAATAATAATGTTGGGGGACATGAATTTTTAAATATATTTTAACGAATTTTTCAAATGGTTTTTTTAAATCAGCATCATCAAAATATTAATTAATCAATATAAATTAATTATTTATCAATGATTTTCATGTCATTGCTTATTTTTGATAGATTTTGATAAATATTTCTACAATTTTTTGATAAATAATTTATTGTATAAAAATTGATCAACATTTCCATAATATTTTGATGATGATTTTCATAATAATTTATTATATTAATAAGTAAACATATTTATGTCAATATGAACAGTAAATAATTATGATTTTTGGAGATATTTATTTTTTGAATTATTTAAAAAAAATTTTTACACTATTTAATAATTATTAATAAAATGGAATTTCAATTTAATTTAGGGAATTGAACTATTGAATTATTTAAATTTAATTTTAATTCTTGAAATTCTTAAAATATATAACTTTTTTTATGAATCCATTCAAATTTCTTGCAACATTTCATATAATTTTTTCAAGAAACCTTGATATCATGCAATTTAAAATACTTTAATTATACAAAAAATTCTATAACTATTTTTTAATGAATTTTCTGCAAGATGAAGAGTTTCTCTGACATTTCAATTATTATTATTATATTCTCTGATTTTTTCGAATTCAAAAAACCTCTGAAAGTTCGAAAAAAGTGAGATATTTTCAAACATCGAAAGAACATTTATTACCCTCCAAACTTAAAAAAATTTTACAACTTTCAAACTACTTCCCAAAAAAATGTCCCCAGTAATGAATCCTTTGTGAAAAGATTCGGCAAAAAGTTGGAAAACATAACTTCCAAAGTCAGTTCACCGATTTCATCTCAAAGCGTTAAAGGGTGAAATTAAAAGACACGAAAAAATTTACGATCATAGGATTTTCCCAAGTTTCCCAAAAACGTCGAGAAATGACGGAAAACAGTGTTCTGAAATCCCCGAAAGTTTCGCCTCCGAAATTAAATATACCCGGGATCTTGTTCCCCAAGACGACGAGGTATTCTTTCCATCTGATCAAATCAATTTCACCCATGTTTTCACTCGGAGCGCGAACATTTTTCCCGAGGAAAAATTTCTTTTTCCAACCGCGTCCCTCGATACATACAAAAAACTACTTTTTATATTTTCTTCCGTCCGATGAAAAATTTCGTCGAGGTAAAATTTTTTGTCTGTAATGTAGCGGGACCATTACGAGCGATTGAACGCTGGCCCGATGGAAATGCGAGGCGCGAAATTTCCCGCAAAAAGTACGAAGGAGCGAAATTGTTTTACGAGCGCCGGCTTCATTACGCAGTCGGCTGAGAAACGCGCGCTATTCTCGGTGACATTTGACGGGTGAATCGCGGATTCGTAATAGCTCGCGACGTAAAAATTGCATTTATTACTACGCTAAAACGCCGAACGAGAGGTTCGCGATGAATTTTTTTCCTCTCCGAGTTTCGATGGGGAAAAGGGAATCGCTGGATCGGAGAGTGGTTTTTTGCCTGTACGGGATTCTGTGGAGGAGCAATTAGCGGCGAAACTCGGGAAGAAAGGCGTTTTAGATATAGTGAGCGAATGGGGAAAATATCAAAAGGAAAATTTATGTATTCGTGAATTCTCGTTTTTGATGCGATTTTTCTTACTGTGGAACGAGACGTGGAAATTAAGCGCGTGGGCAGATTTTAGGGGTTCAAACACATTCCGAAATTAGAAATAATTTCATTATTATTTCACGAAAAATAGAGGAAAAGGATGATGATAAAAAATTGAAGCATAAAAATAACAGTACTGTATTATGAAATGAGTAAAATTCAAATTGGGTTCAGAATTTTTAGTTTTTCTGACTGAAAATAAGTATTATTCTAACTTGAAAGGAATTTTTTCTGAAACTAAATTATAATACAATATATATAATATAATATGATATACTATTAAAAAATTTTTTTTGAATACTGATTTATAAAAAAAGACTGATATACTATTAAAAAATTTTTTTTGAATACTGATTTATAAAAAAAGACTGACATTTACGATAATTCTGAGGATCTGAAACCTTTGATATTTGGAAAGTTCTAAAAAATGTATACAGGAATTCATAAAAATCTCTGAAAAATACTAAAAGTTATTGATTCCCATGAAAGAATTGCGTTTTTGAAAAATCTGCACTAATGACTTCAATATATGAAAATACTAGAAAACTAGATAAAATCTTACAAATACTGAAAAAAAAAATCGAGGAATAGATAGAATACTTAAAATTAACGTATACCGAATTATCCGCGAAATCTATGAAATTATCAAAAATATATCGATATTTGCATTACATAGCATCCAATTTTGAGAATTGATATATATAAAAATGTACAAAAATACTAAAAATGTAAAAAAATACCAAAAAATCCTTTGCATTCTCGTAAATACTAAAAAAAACGAAAAAGACTAGAATTATTTTTATGATAAATATTTTCTTAACAATATAATACCACGGAAATATACGAAAATGATGAAAAAAAGACTCAAAAAACACTTTTTATCAAAAAATTAGTTACAATAAAATCAATTCCAGAATTGTTAGTTTTTTAACTCAAAAGAACAATTATTCTAACTTGAAAATAATTTTTTCTGAAACTAAATTATGATACAATATAGAGCATATAATACAATATACTATTTAAAAAAAAATTTTAAATAGTGATTTATAAAAAAAGACTGACATTAAATTAACGATAATTCTAAGGATCTGAAAACTCTTAAATTTGGAAAGATCTAAAAAATTTATACAGGAATTTATAAAAATATCAAAGAATTTTTCGAGTCATAGAATTTCTGAAAAATACTGAAAGTTATTGATTTCTATGAAAGAATTGCATTTTTGAAAAATCTGCACAAATTAGCAATGTAAAAAATTATAGAAAACGATGAAAAATCTTATAAATACTGAAAAAATCAAGTAACTTAAGAAATAGATAAAATACTTATCATTAACGTATACCAAAATATTCACGAAATCTATGAAATTATCAAAAATATATCGATATTTACATACTAGAGCATCCAATTTTGAGAATTGCTATGTATATAAAAATCTTCAAAAATACTAAAAATGTAAAAAAGTACCAAAAACTCCTTTGCGTTCTGGTAAATACTGAAAAAAAGCGAAAAATACTAGAAATCTTTATATGATAAATATTTTCTTATCAATATTATGCCACGAAAAATATACGAAAATGATAAAAAAAAGACTCTAAAAATAACAATTTTTTATCAAAAAATTAGTGACAATAAAATCAAGTCCGGAATTTTCAATGTTTTTAACTCGAAAGAACAATTATTCTAACTTGAAAAGAATTTTTTCTGAAACTAAATTATAATACAATATATATAATATAATATGATATACTATTAAAAAATTTTTTTTGAATACTGATTTATAAAAAAAGACTGAACTATCTGAATACCTTTCGAGTAATAAAAATTTGTGAAAAATACTAAAAGTTATTGATTTCTATGAAAGAACTGCGTTTTTGAAAAATCTGCACAAATGGCAATGTGAAAAATTATAGAAAACGATGAAAAATCTTATAAATACTGAAAAAATCAAAAAATTCAAGAAATAGATAAAATACTTATCATTAACGTAGACTAAATTATTCACGAAATCTATGAAATCATCAAAAATATATCGATATTTACATTCTGGAGCATCCAATTTTGGGAATTTATATGTTTATAAAAATCTACAAAAATACTCAAAATGTAAAAAAAATACCAAAAAATCCTCTGCATTCTCCTGAATACTGAAAAAAACTAGAAATCTTTGTATAATAAATATTTTCTTAACAATATTATTCCACGAAAAATATACGAAAATGATTAAAAAAAAGACTTTAAAAATAACACTTTTTATCAAAAAATAAGTGACAATAAAATCAAGTCCGGAATTTTAAGTTTTTTTAATTCAAAAAAATAATTACTTGAAAAGAATTTTTCTAAAACTAAATTATAATACAATATAGAACATGTAATATAATATACTATTTAAAAATCTTTTTCATCACTCTAACCTCAAAACTTTCATTTTGACGTGACTTTGAGGCTATTGTGATGAAAAATTACGTTCTCAATCGTGAGCTATCGCCAATTTCGGCTCATCCTATTTTGACTCTCGCCTCCGGCTCGGGCAAAAACGTACGGCTTCGACAAAATTGGCTCTAGCTCCCGATTACGAAAATAACTGTTTTTTAATAGTGATTTATAAAAAAATACTGACATTTACGATAATTCGAAGGATTTGAAAACTTTGAAACTTAGAAAGTTCTAAAAAATTTATACAGGAATCAATGAGAATACAAGGAAATCTTTCGAGTCATAAAATTCCTGAAAAATACTAAAATTTATTGATTTCGATGAAAGAATTGCGTTTTCGAAAAATCTGCAAAAATGGCAATGTGAAAAATTATAGAAAACGATAAAAAAATTCTTACACTTTGTTACTTGAAAATCACTAAAATTTACTTCCATTATACTCAATACGAATTTGAAAAAATTCGCAACTCTGAACTCGAAAAAAATCGGAAAATAGTACTCTTGTGACCACGTTTCAAAGATTAAAAATTATAAAATCCCGAAGGAAATACGTATACATTATTTCGGAAAACACCCACCCCCCCCCCCAAAAAAAAAAAATTTTCTGCCTACGCCTCTGATGGAAAGTATAAATTTCATTTCATAAAACAAACCAAGTTTACAGTGACAGATAATGCAAATTTTCAATGATATTATGTTTTTAAGGCAGACACCTATAAATCTAAATAAACATTCATAATTGAATAAGAAATCCAAATCTTCCATAATACAGCGATTGACGCTAGAAGAAAAATAAAACTTCCCTATCAAATCGAAAATTTTGCTTGTTTCATTAACAAGTACTGAGCCAGCAGCATCAAACCATGCAAAATAATATGAAAGTAACTAACTAAAGGATTTGTAAGGTTTCCTAATGCTCTTTGAAACTGAGAAATCGAAATCTATCTCTGTACAGCGCTTCACATCGAAAATTTTAGAGTAAAGTATCTTTTTCGGATATTTAGCTTAAGCTAAAGAAATTATAGAAGATTTTTAAAAATCACGATATTGAAATAAACATCTAATACTTTTGACTAAAACATATATTGAAGATTTTTTCAAATTGAATATAATAATAAATCATATTTGTTCAATTTTTTTTTCTGCACGTTCAGTAACTTTCGAAACGTGGACATTTTTCGCAAAGAAAATCAAAGAAGTGCTGAAACGTCGTCAGTCACTAACGAGGGAAATCGATTTTCGTTGTTTGTAACGAAAATTGGTACGAAACTTAAAAATGTAGTTTGGTTCAATTTCGGTATGAAATACTTCAATTAAAATGTCACTCAGTGAACACATTTCGAATTGAAACTTTAGAAAATTAAAGTTAACACCGTACACCACACAAACATGTAACGAATTTGATGATGGCTAAAGCGTTTTCTCTGCCAGTGGTTTTTCCAATTATCCAATTTCGGAAAATTTTTTATTTTTAACGGCAATATTGAGAGATAGAGGAAAGGTCATAAAATCGAGTTTAAATTTTAATGAACTCAGTTTCTAGTTACTAAATTTAATTGAAAATGTTAATGAAGTTTTCTACTGTGGGACATTAATACAATTTTACTTTTTTATAAATAATTTGTTACAAATAATACAAATTTTGAAATAATAATATTTAATATAAATAATGGAATAAAAAAAATATATTATAATAAAAATATTAATAATATTATTAATATAATACGAATACATAATATAATATATAATTTTAATATATAATATTTATGTAATAAAAATATATTTATATATATTTATAAAAAATTTTTATTTTTTTATATTTAAAAACAAATATTTAAAATAAAACTTTCGAGAATTGTTCATTTTTTCTTGATTTTTTATTTCAAATTTGTAAAATTATCGTATTTACAAAAAATGTTCTGTTTTCATTAGTCGAACTTTCGTTTTTCTAGTAAGTCATTTTACTATAATTTTCCATTATCTTTCAACTTTGCACGAACGATTTCCATGTAGACGTAAAGCACTTCCTTTGCAATGGTTTGATGATTTTCATTTTTATTGTTCTTGCTTGATTCGAAAAGAAAAATGTAATGCATGGATTGCATGAAATGAGCGCTTGGTTAGATAAAAGAATTTCTCATTCGAAACTGTAACAAAAAGCAGCACTCTGTAATCGTGAAAGTTTCGTTTTTTGTTACCGTAATCGTAATTAAGAATGAAGTAACTAGTGTTCCACACTGACGTTCCATTTTTTGCACGGATTATGAACGATAAATTTTCTAGAACCGCATAAATATTCAGATTTGTGCTACTTTTAATAATGGTTGGGGGAAATCCGAGCTAATTATTCGAGGTTTCTGGCTCGTTTCAGAAATCGCAATGTACTTGAATTTTAGTTGCGCTTACCACAAAAATGGTTGTGCTTTTCATTATTTTATCATCATGATTCTTACTTTTTACATGATTGTGAAAAGCACACTTTTTTCTCCAGTGGCGGTTCTGGGATTTGACTTTGGGAAGTGCTACAACTTGTCATTGAATTTTTTGCGAATATAACTAGTGGCGTAACTAAAGCAGCTTTGGATGTGTTCCACTCCAGAAAATAGGCTCCCCCCAAAACTTAATGAATGTCGGCTTTTTTAAAGTTTTAAGATATTCAGAAATGTCTAAGACACTTCTCAAGATGTCATACTTAAAATTTCCAAGACACTTCCAAGTGTCTTATTCAAAATACTTTGACATTCTCTAATATCCAAGATACTTGCTAAAGTGTCTAACATTAAAATTCTGAGACACTTCAATGTACCTTATTCAGAATATTGAGACACTTTCAAATTTCTAAGACACTACTCGAGGTATTTTCTTTAAATTCTAATACAATTTTGAACTTTTAAGACTGTTCTTGAAGTGTCTTATTCAAAATTTGCACATACTTCTCGAGGTCTCTTAGACACTTCAGAAAGAGCCTTATTTGAAATTCGGAAACCTCTTGAAGTATCATTATCAAAATTCCAAGACACTTTCAAACGTCTTAGAAACTTTGTCACAAAGTGTCTTTTTCAAAGGTCCAATATATTTAGAAATATTATCTGAAACACTTCTTAAGATATCTTACTTAAAATTCTAAGATACTTTGAAGTGTATTTTTCGAAATTCTTTGACACTCTCGAATATCCAAGACACTCCTCAAAGTGTCTTATTCAAATTTCAAAGACACTTCAATGTGTCTTATTCGGAATTATAAGGAACTTTTGAATTCCCAAGAAACTTCGAAAGGTGATTTATTTGTATTTCCAGACACTTTTAAATGTCTAAGACACTTCAGAAAGTGCCTTATTCGTAATTTGCAGACTTTTTGTAGTACCTTTTTCGGAATTTCAAGACACTCTTTAATCTCTCAGTCTTTTATCAAGTGTTTTTTTCAAACTTCCAAGATATTCAGAAACGTCTAAAGCACTTCTGAAGATGTCATACTTTAAATTCTAAGACACTTCAGAGTGTCTCATTCAGAGTTCTTTTACACTCTCTAATATCCAAAACACTCATAGAATTGTCTTATTTTAATTTCCAAGACACTCGAATGTGTCATATACGGAATTCCAAGACACTTTTTAACTTCTAAGACACTTCTTGGAATGTCTTATTAGAGCTATGAAGATACTTTTCGAAGTCTTTTTGACACTTTAGAAAGTGCTTCATTTAAAATTTGGAAACCTTTTGAACTAGATTTTTCAAAATTCTTAGACACTCTCAAATGTCCAAGACACTTCTGAAGAAGTCTTATTTGAAATTCTAAGACACGTCGGAGTGTCTTATACAGAATTTGACTTTCTCGAATATCTAAGACACTTCACTGTATCTTATTCGAAATTCTAGGACTCTTTCAAGTTAAAAAGACAGCTTAAAAGTGTTTTATTCGAATTCCAAGCCACTTTAAAACATCCACAATCAAAACACTTCTTGAAGTGCCTTATCAGAAATTCAAGGAATCTTCTTGATGTCTCTGAAAAACTTTAGAAAGTTCCTAATTCTGAAATTGAAGATCTTTCAAAGTATCTGTTCAGGAATTCTAAGACACTTTTAAATGTCTTACACACTTATATGAGTGTCTTTTTCAAAATCAAGATATTCAGGAACCTCTAAAGCACTTCTCTGGAGGTCATACTTGAATTCTAAGACACTTTGGAGTGTCTTATTCGGAGTTCTTATACACTATCTAATATCCAAAACACTCATCGAAGTGTCTTATTTTAATTTTTAAGACACTCGAATGTGTCATATTTGGAATTCCAAGACACTTGTCAACTTCTAAGACAGTTCTCGGAATGTCTTATTAGAGCTATGAAGACACTTTTCGAAGTCTCTTTGACATTTTAGAAAGTGCTTTATTCATAATTTGAAAACCTTTTGAAGTAGCTGTTTCAAAATTCTTAGACACTCTCAAATGTCCAAGACAATTCTGAAGAAATCTTATTTGAAATTTTAAGACACGTCAGAGTGTCTTATATGGAATTTTTAAACTTTCTTGAGTATCTTAGACACTAGTTCAAGTGTCTTTTTTGATATTCTAAGAAACTTCACTGTATCTTATTCGAATTCAAAGACTCTTTTAAGTTAACAAGACACCTTAAAAGTGTTTGATTCGAATTCCAAGACCCTTTAGAACATCCACAACACTACTTGAAGTGCCTCCTTAGCCAAAATTCAAAAAAACTTCTCGAAGTCTATGAAACACTTCAGAAAGTTCCTCATTCTGAATTTGAAGATTTTTCAAAGTGTCTGTTCAGGAATTGTAAGACTCTTTTAAATGTCTGAGACACTTATATGTTTTTTTTTAAACTAATATATTCAGAAAAGTCTAAAGCACTCCTCTAGATGTCATATTTTGAATTCTGAAACACTTCAAAGTGTCTCATTCGGAGTTCTCATACTATTTCTAATATCCAAAACACTCATCGAAGTGTCTTATTTTAATTTCTAAGACACTTGAATGTGTGTCTTGTTAGAGATATGAAGACACTTTTCGAAGTCTCTTTGACAATTTAGAAAGTGCTTCATTTAAAATTTGGGAACCTTTTGAAGTAACTGTTTCTAGATTCTTAGACACTCTCAAATGTCCAAGATACTTCTAAAGAAGTCTTATTTAAAATTCAAAGACACGGCGGAGTGTCTTATACAAAATTTGACTCACTAGAATATCTTACACACTCCTTCAAGTGTCTTATTCGATATTCTAAGACACTTCAATGTATCTTATTCGGAATTCTGAAACTCGTTTAAGTTAACAAGACACTTTCAAAGTATTTTATTTAAATTCCAAGACACTTTAGAACATCTAAAATACTTTTTAAAGTGCGTTATCAAAAATTCAAAGATACTTTTCGAAGTCTCTGAAAAACTTAAAAAGTTCCTCATGCTGAATTTGAAGACCTTTTAAAGTTTCTTTTCAAGAATTCTAAGACACTTTCAAATGTCTTAGACCCTTATATGAGGTTCTTTTAAAACCAAGATATTCAGAAATGCCTTAGACACTTCTAAATATGTTTTTTTTTTCAATATAAAAACACTTCAAAGTGTCTTATAATTGTCCTGTAACATTGTAGGTAAATTGTAAATTCATTATAATCAATTACAATAACATTGTCGATTGTATTGTAATCTTGTGATTCGTAAAAATAATACGTCGTATTCGCACATATATATCAAAATCGTCTTTTTTTCTAGACCAATGCTTTTCACTGTTTATAAGATTTTTTCGAAAAATAATATTCTTCTATCTCAACCAAAATCACTGTTAACTACAAGTATACTACTTTTTCTATATATTCAGCAAAAGAGGATTGCTGGTTTTGGGGGGGGGGCGGGGGGGATTTAAAGTCGAATTCAAAAGGTAAATTTTTTCGAAAAATACCTTCCTAAAATATTTGTAACACGCACATCATGAGTATTTTCAATGATAACTCAACGAGTCAAGTATTTTTACGGTGTTACAATCATCTATAAATTTTTCTTCCGCACATAATTAATGTTTATTGCTATACTTAACCATTCATAAACATTTCTCAAGCTCATGTCAGACGATCCACTACCGTTCCGCTACGACTTGGTCTCGACCAATCAGCGAGCAGCCATGCATAGCGGTAGCCAATTACATTGTACCGAGAATATCTGAGGCTTAACGATGGCTGGCCGTCCGATGCGACCTTTACGCTTCCCGGATAATCTAATTTACATCCTTGTATGCATAAAAAGTCAAAGGATTTTTTAACTTTTCAGGAAAATTACAAAAAAGCAAGACTTTTCAGAGAATTCTATTTTCACTCGTAGGAATAAAAAATAGAAATAAAAAATAAAAACTCTGAGTTTACCGAAATTTGAATTAAAGTTACAAACCAGTAATGTCTTTATAAACGTATATTATATTATGTCTGATTCAAAAATATATTGTATTTTTGCAATACGGAATAGGAAAGAAAAGAATTCATTATTGTAAAACCTTTACAACATAAATAATCGGACACATACATAGAGGTTCCTTTTAATAACTTATTTCACCTTCAGTTTCACTGCAACTCGTTTGGTATGCGTTATCTGCCATAAACATAAAGTGGAATGTTGAATTTTTTGTCGTACGTGTTTTTTTCTTGACTTTCTATACTAACAAATGCCCTAGTTATACTATAATACCTCTTACGCCGTGAATTACAAAACAACCACTTTTTGTCTCAAAGGAATTCGTTCATTATTTTTCACAATCAGTCAATGCTTTTTAACTCTTTTAATGTTCAATAATCTAGGAATTGGAAAAAGATTTTATCAATTTTTCGATATTATAAAAAATACGAATAATTCAGTGATTTCGTTGGTAGTGAAATTAAAATTTTATTATCAATATTTTAATCAATATTCCTTAAATTTGAGCTGTTGATTACTCCTTTATGCTCAAATTATGATTTATTACATTTTAATTGTATTCTTTGAGTGCAAAAAAGTGAAACAAGGAGTATTTTCAGAAGATTTAGAAGTTTGGTGCAGAATGACTTTTACTCAAAAAATTTCATCTTATTTTAAGATGCAACAAAATGAAGGCACGACCTAATATTTATAAAGTATCTTAATTTAGTCCACGTTTAAATTTATTTCCAATGGAGTAAGTTTTGAATCAAAAGAATGTGTTTTCAATCAAGAATGATTTACTTAAATAATTATAAATCTTCTGAAATTAAGACTGGCCTGCTTTAAAACAATTGTAAACATATGTAAAATAAATTTCAATTATATTTGGATTTTAGGTCGTGCCTTTATTTTGTTGTGTCTTAAAATAAGATTCTATTTTGTGAGTGCAGAAAAGTGGATAAAGGAGAATTTTGAGAATATATAGGTATTTTGTACAATATGACTTTTAATCCAAAATATTTATTGCATTGAAAGGTGTAACTTAATGAAAGCACTACTTGAAAATCAAATATTATTTCAAATTCTGTCTATTTTAAATATGTCTCCAAGGTAATGATTCATAAATCAAGAATGATTCCCTCAAATTATAAAAATTCTGAAAGTAATTATTAACATAGACTAAATTCAAAGTAATATTTAAATTCGAACTCGTACTTTCATTCTGTCGCATTTCAAAATATTTAGAAAACGATAAAAAATCTTTTAAATACTAAAAAAATAAAAAAATGCAAGATATACATAAAAACTCAAAATTAACGTAGATTGAATTATCCACTAAAGCTAAGAATTCATCAGAAATCTATCGATATTTGCATTCCAGAACATTGAATTTTAAAAATTGATCTGAATAAAAATCAACGAAAATACTAGAAATTGGAAATA
Source organism: Platygaster orseoliae (assembly GCA_030522825.1). Classification (NCBI taxonomy): domain Eukaryota; kingdom Metazoa; phylum Arthropoda; class Insecta; order Hymenoptera; family Platygastridae; genus Platygaster; species Platygaster orseoliae. Next base: position 13,494 of record JAPYZL010106804.1, read on the forward strand.
AACTAAAAAATCCTTTGCATTATCGCAAAAACTGAAAAAATTCAAGATATACTAGAAATCTTTATATGAAAAAAATTTTCTTAACAATATCATTACACGAAATAATACTGAAAATGATATTGAAAGAAAAGTATCCCTAAAAATAACACTGCATAATCAAATAGTTAGTGAAGTTTAATTAAAGTCCAGAATTTAAAGTTTTCACAACTCAAAATAACAATTATTCTAACTTGAAAGGAATTTTTTCTGGAACTAAATTATAATACAATATAGAGCCAAATATTTGCTCGAAGTAAACGTGGGAATAAAACTTTTTTTTAAATAGTAGATCATGAAAAAAGACTGTAATTGACGAAAATTCGCAGAATCTAAAAACTTTGGAATTTGGAAAGTTCTAAAAACTTTAGAAAGAAATTTATGAAAATACCAGAAAATCTTTCGAGTCATAAAATTTCTGAAAAATACTCAAAAATATTGATTTCTATAGAAGAATTGCGTTTTTGAAAATTCTGCACAAATGGCAATGTGAAAAATTATAGAAAACTATAAAAAATCTTATAAATACTGAAAAAATAAAAAAATTCAAGAAAAAGATAAAATACTCATCATTAACGTAGACCAAATTATGCACGAAATCTATAAAATTATCAAAAATCTATCGATATTTGCATTCTAGAGCATCCAATTTTTAGAATTGATAAATATAAAAATCTACAAAAATACTAAAAATGTAAAAAAATGTAAAAAAATAAAAAAATCCTCTGCATTTTCGTAAATACTGAAAAAAAGCGAAAAGTGCTAGAATTCTTTTTATGATAAATATATTGTTAACAATATTATTCCACGAAAAATATACGAAATTGATCAAAAAATACTGTAAAAATAATACTTTTTTGTCAAAAAATTAGTGACAATAAAATTAAGTCCGGAATTTTAAGTTTTTTTAACTAAAAAGAATAATTATTCTAACTTGAAAAGAATTTTTTTTGAAACTAAATTATAATACAATATAGAGCATATAATATAGTATACTATTAAACAAAATTTTTTTTAATAGTGATTTATAAAAAAAGACTGACATTTACGATAATTCTAAGGATCTGAAAACTTTGAAATTTAGAAAGTTCTGAAAAATTTACACAGGAATTTATAAAAATATCAGAAAATATTTCGAGTCATAAAATTTCTGAAAAATACTAAAAGTTATTGATTTCTATGAAAGAATTGCGTTTTTGAAAATTCTGCACAAACGGCAATGTGAAAAATTATAGAAAACAATAAAAAATCATATAAATACTGAAAAAATTTTAAAAATCCTGAAATAGATAAAATACTTATAATTAACGTAGACCAAATTATCCACGAAATCTATGAAATTATCAGAAATATATCGATATTTTGCATTCTAGAGCATTCAATTTTAAGAATCCGTGCATAGAAAAATCAACAAAAGTACTTAAAATCTGAAAAATACTGAAAAATTCTTTGCATTCTCGTAAATACTGAAAAAATGGGAGAAATACTAGAAATCTTTATATAAAGCAAATGTTCTTAACAATATTATTTCACGAAAAATGGACAAATATAATAATGAAAAAAAAACCATCCCGAAAAATTACACTACCAAATCAAAAAATCGGTAAAATTCAAATCAAGTCCAGATTTTTTAGTTTTCGTAACTCAAAATAGTAATTATTCTAACTTGAAAAGATTTTATCCTAAAACTAGATTATAATACAAAATAGAGCCAAACATTTCCTATAAGAAAACGGGGGGAAATTGTTTTTTTTAAATAGTGATTTAAAAAACAGCCTGAAATTTACGAGAATTGTAAGGATCTGAATATTTTTTTGCAAGGTTCTAAAACGAGCAATTTATGAAAATACCAGAAAACCTTTCGAGTCATAATATTCCTGAAAAATACTAGAAATTTTTGATTTCTATGAAAGAATTGCGTTTTCGAAAAATGTGCACAAATTACAATGTATAACAATAATAAAAAGAAAAAATAATAGTAATAATAAAAATAATAGAAATAAATAGAAATAAATAGAAATAATAGAAAAAAATGATATAAAAATAAAAAAAATGAATAAATAAAAAATAGATAAAAAATCTTTTGAAGATTCAATTTTTAGTCTGTAAGAAAATCCATTATTTCTACAAGTTTATTACCGCCTCACTCATAATTTTCAAACTTGTCAGAATAATTGACTCTCTCACTGAAACGATCCATTTCCTTTCATTAATCCCCCGTGATTTTAACATGAATCTTTAGGTCAACACGAAAAATCAAGGTTATCTGCATCTCCACTCGATTTTCATCTCAAACAAGGGTCAAGTGATGTTCCGTAATGGGGAATCTAAAACGCGTTCTCGCAACGTTTACCCCGGAAAATGCATTTTTTGATAGACAAAGGCGACTTGGCCGTTCCACGATGAAACTTAATTTCGCAACAAACGTGGCCGTAAATACGGCCATAAACAAGCCGGAAATAATTCCCTGCTAAAATGCACATTTTTGCGCGAAGAAATATCGACTACGCGCGCACTTCATGATAATTGTGGAGGGGGGGTAAAAGTCGCCGAGCAAAGAGCAAGCGAGAGGGAATAAAGGTTTCCGATTGAAAAGCTAGAACGACGGTTTCTTTTCGTTATTTTGCGCCGCTTCGAACGGGAAAAGTAACGAGATAAATCCATTCGCGCTTTCCCGGCTCAAATTTATCGATTCGCCCCTGACGCGAGACATTTTTAATATTTTAACGCCTGATCCGGGATTTTTCGATTTATTCAACCATTCCAAGTGCCACTAGGGAACGGGGGGAGAGGGGGGGGGTTGGGGCAGGAGCTGGTCTGGGGCGTTTTTGCTGAAGAAAATTCTTTGTTCCTAAACGAAGATTATTAATATTTGCAATTTTTACAAGGTTTTTTAAAAGATTTACTGAAATTCGTATTGTTTATTTTTTAATAAAAAGAGGAAGATTTATTTGATTTTGAAGATTTTGCAAATTTAATAAAAATATGTGGAACTTATCAAGATCTTTAGTAATTTTTAAAACTAACTTTTGAAGATTTTTTTATACTGATTATAAATTAATAAAATGTGGTAACAAACACGAGTGATAAATTTTATGAGCATTTTATTCGATTAAATTTTTCGATTTTTTCAGAATTATTGACAATGTTCGAAATTTTGAATGTATTCTAATTCTTTGATATTTTCAAAATTCGCAATTATTATAAATTTTTTTGAAGATTGATTGAAATTCGTTTTATTTATTATGAAAGAAAAAAGAAAGATTTGTTTAATTCTTTACATTTCAGAGATACAAGAAACTATTAAAGATTTTGCGAATTTTATGAAAATTTGTGAAACTTATAAAGATGTTTTGTAACTTTTTAAAATTTACTTTCAAAGATTTTTCGATATTGATAAGAAATGAAAAAATGTGATAAAAGGCACGAGCTTTGAATTTTATGAGCATTTTATGTAGTTGAACAAGTTTTTCGATTTTTTCAAAATTACTAACGTTGTTTGAAATTTTGAATGTCTTTTAATTCTTAGAAATTTTAAAATTTTGAAATATTTGGAGCTTCGAAAATTTTATGTAAACTTGAACTGCTCTTTATAAATTTTAGTTCTTTTCAAGACTACGAACTAATAAATATGAAATGCATACTGTAAAATTGAGGTTTTTCTCTTCAAATTTATTGCGATCAGGGATTATTTCGAAATTTTTTTTCCTTTGAAAATAACGACGAATTGAAAAGTTTTTCAAGAAACGATCGGATATTTTTTTGGTACAGTTTCTGCCTAAATTGTAATTTTTAAACATTTTTTCATTCTTATTGTCATAACTTTAGAGTATTTTTCGTGAAAGCAAAAAAATTTCTGAACTAGTTTTGCTGTATAAATTTCAGGTATTTTGATAAACAAACACACATCACACATTGTGAAAAAAATTTAGTATGTAATTATTACAATACTGTATTGTACTGTGAAATAAGTCTGAATAATTCTACTTTTTGCTAGACATTAATAAATTCTCGAGAATCCAGATTCTGAAAAAATTTTCGTAAACTTTAGAGATTTTTATAATTTTCTAAAATTCTGACGAGCTATATTTATGATTATTGGGATTTCGAAAGTTTTACGAATTTCTTTAACTGTTAAAAAGTTGAAGAATTCATACATTGTAGGATTTTCAACAATTTTTCAAATTGTAAAAATTTATACTATTTTTAATACTTTCTAAGTCTAGAAAATGAAAAAAAATCTTTAATTCAAAAAATTTACAAATTTTCGTACATTTTAGAGATTTTAGAAGCTTAAAAATCCTGGAAGTTTAGAATAAATCCAAACATTGTAAGATTTGCAAAAAATTTTCAAATTGTAAAAGTTTATATCATTTTAAACATATTCTAAGTCTAGAAAATGAAAAAAAAATTTTTTATTCAAAAAATTTCAAAAATTTACAAATTTTCGTACATTTTAGAGATTTTAAAAGCTTAAAAATCCTGGAAATGTATAATATTCATGATTATTGAAATTTCAAAAACTTTACGAATTTCTCAAACTTTGAGAAGGTTGATGATTTCGAACATAATAAGATTTTAAACAATTTTTCAAATTTCAAAAGTTCGGGATGTAATTTGCCACAGATTCAGTCAGTGACATTTTAAATCCTTCATTTGATTCACGAATCAATTGTTTTACACTTATTACCTATTATATTTCACAATATAAGTTGAAATGGATTTATTCACATATATTTTTTGAATCATATATATTTTTATATATATTACTAAATTATATATATACTTTTATACATATTATTTTGTTTGTAATGTTAGGGTATGTTCGGAAGTGTTCGGGTATTTTCTGAAATGTTCGGAAATGTTGGGGTATGTTCGGATATGTTCGGAAATGTTGGGGTATGTTCGGAAGTGCTCGAGTATGTTCGATTACAACATTTTGTGACATTTGTGTATGTTCAGAAGTGTTCGGGAATGTTCGGAAGTGTTCAGGTATTTTCGGAAATGTTCGGGTATGATAGAGTATGTTCAGAATTATTCGAGTATGTTCCTACGTTAAGTCTTTAGTTATAAGTCTTAAGCGTTAAGTTTTAAGTCTTAAGTGTTAAGTCTTAAGTATTAAGTGTTAAGTCTTAAGTGTTAAGTATTAAGTCTTAAGTATTAAGTCTTAAGTGTTACGTATTAAGGGTTAAGTCTTAGGTATTGAGTGTTAAGTCTTAAGTGTTAAGTCATAAGTATTAAGTGTTAAGTATTACGTCTTAAGTGTTAAGTCTTAAGGCTTAAGTATTAAGTTTTAAGTCTTGAGTTATCTAACCTAACCTAAATTACGAGAACAACACATCTTTCAGTCCATTATCACCGACAGATTCCATTACTTAAAACTCGACTGATTCAGATTTCAAAATTATTTCACGAAAAGAAAATCTCCCTCGCGAAATCATCCCTCAAGAGCATGATTTACGGGAAACTCGTAATCCCTCATCCGGTATTCACGCCTGATAGTTGCAAAGCGCCTTTCATCAGTAGCAGATGCTATTTTCTTCGCCACCTGTGGTGTGCCCATTCATTATTTTTTCCTTCCCCTTTGGAAAAACACACGCCCCACATCCTCTTTTCTCCTCCAAAACTGCGAAAATATTCTTCTTCCTCAAGTCACAATCTGCGTTCATTAAAAAACACCGCACGCGCGAAATCTTAATGACATCGAAACGTAATTTTCCTATTAATTATGCAAAATTCATGGAAATACCTACGAGGGCTTTTTCTGAACAATATTCAGCGGAACTCGTATATCGGTAAGCCACGAGCGCAAATAAATCAATGAGAGGGGGGAAGGGGCAAGGTATGGGGATTTCACGCCCGAGCGTTGCGAATGATAAGACACGCATTGTTTTACGATGACATGAGTTGTTAAGGTATTCCGTGACTGCGGAATTAAGCGGAGCATAAAATTCGTGCCTGTAAGCAATATGGTTTTAACGTACCCAGTGGCGGTAATGCGTGTTTAATTTTCGTAATAACCGCTCCATTGTGAATCGTCGACCCGACTTGTCCGCTCAAACCGTTTTGCGGGCTTTAATTTTCATCAGGGAAATAGGCACCGCTGATTTTTTTTCCATTAGTGTGAGTAGGGTTGATTAAAAGGAACGATCTCGCTTGATTATTCGTGGCTCGTGAAGATGAATAGCGTGTTTTCGATCGGATAGATTTGGGTATTATCACACTGAGAGAAAAATTTAGAAGTTTTTACTAAAAAATGTAGTAATTGGGAATTCGGCATTTTAGTTTGATCTGTTAATAAAACTTCTTTTATTTGTAATTTACGAATTATCGGATATTTGGACGTGAACTATTCGAAAACTACAAATAAAATGTCGTATTGTGAGTTTTAACAATACCTTTTTAGACGAAACAATTACATCCCTCGGCTTCGCCTCGGGCTGCAACCCTTCGTTTCGTCCAGCCAGGCATTGTGGAAACTCACAATAATATACTATTTTAATTTCAATCCTCGGAGCAAATTTCCTTGTATGAAAATTTTTAATTGTCAATTTAAGTTTTTCTTATGAGAATTTTATAAGGTTTTTATAAGAATCAAAATCACTAGGGAACTAACGTGAAATAAAATACTAAATATATAAAAAATTCGATTCGTGAATCAAATGAAGAAGTAGGAATTTTTTTATTGGATGATGATCTTCGATAAATAGTACTTAAAATATTATTAAAATTTTAAGTTTTTTTTTTTTTTTTTTAATTAAAATGAAAGTAAAACTTTTTCAAATTTCAAGTAATCGAATCTGTCGGTGAAATTTGACTGAAAAATTTGTTGTTTTCGCTGTATTGAGAGATGCATCAGTTAAAATGTCACTGATTGAATATGTGGAAAATATATTTATGATATATATATAAATATATATAAATAAATGTTAATAAATTATATATATAATAATAAATCCATTTCAACTTACGTTGTAAAATAAAATAATAAATGTAAAAAAAAATCAATTTGTGAATCCAATGAACAACTAGAAATTTTTTTATTGAATGATCTTAGACAATTATTAATTGAAAATTTTTCAAAATTTTAAAATATTGATATTTCTGAAAATCTGTATACAGTGCGTCCGCCTGGATAGTAAACACTATTTTATTTCCAAGTCCAAGCTTGGACCTAAAAAAAAATAGTGTTTACTATCCAGGCGGACGCACT
>JAPYZL010106841.1:0-14371 GCA_030522825.1 Platygaster orseoliae
TGGCCACTTCATTTTTATGGAACGCAGGAACGAAATCCTCTTTTTGGAGTACTTGGAAATCAGCGGGAGTTATCAATAAAACCCTAGGTAAATATTCATCAATCCCGAATCGCAGGGAAGAAAGTTGCCTGATCCGTGATTTATAAATGTTTCTCAGGGTTTTTGTTGATATTTCCCGCTGATTTCCGAGTACCCCAAAAAGGGGCTTTTGTTCCCGCATTCCATAGAAATAAAGTTGCCTTTTTTACGAATGCATGGAAAAAAAATTTTTCTCTTCATTCATTTGATAGAACGATGAAACGAGACTTGATTTATGACGGAGATTCGTATTTTTTTCGAGATCTGGAAAGACTCGAATTCGTGGTTAAAAATTGGGTCTGAAAGAACGTTACATAAAATGTAAAATAAAAGGCGTCTGGTTTATTTCTGCATCGTGCCGTGACTACCCTCGAACTTGCCTTTCGCGCCTCGTCGAAATTCACTCTTCCTCTTGTTCTTTATATTCGCCTTCGGGATTCCAACGCGCGTTAAATTCAAATCGAGTTACGCCGAAAACGACGAGCGTTGGGCGATCAATTTCTACATCGCGAGAGATGCACTCGTAACATTGTTTCGATCCATGATTGGAATAATGAAGGTGCCTTTTTTTTCAAATTATTCTCGTGCGCGGAAATGGTGCTTGAAACTGGGAAATTATGGTATAAGTTATGAAAATATATCATTTAGAGTAGTATAACATATGAATTATTATTTATATTACATAGTAATAGGAACGATAATCATGTAACATTAGAAGTTTCGCATTGTGAGACTTTTTGTGTATGTTGACTGTGGATGAAACTATAGTAGGACATTAGAAGTTTCACTTCGTAAAACACTAGTAAGTATGATTTTTCGAAAAAAATGCACTTTCAAACGTCTAAGTAACTTCTTTGAGTGATAAATGCAACAATATAAGACAATCCTCGAAATGTCCATTTTGAAATCAAAGGACCTTTAAAAGTATCTTTTCCGGAATTCTCAGAAACTTTCAAGTGTATACGACACTTCTTAAACTGTCTTTTTCGAAGCTACAAGATATTCAGAAATGCCTTATTTAAAACTCTAAGACACTCGAAAGTGTCTTGTTTGAAATGCTAAGACACTTCAAAGTGTCTTATCTAGGAGTCTAAGACACTATCGAATGTCAACACAATTCTTGAATTAGTGTTGAAAATACTTTTGAAGGTGTTTTAAGAAAATTCTAAGACACTTTCAAAAATCTGACACGCTCATTTTTAAAGTGATTTATTACAAATTTGTAGACACTTCTCGAAGTGTCTTATTAAAATTCAAAGATCTTCCGAAGTATCTTTTCTCAAATTGTAAGACAGTTTTCAAAGTGTCTTTGAAAATCCAAAGATAATAATAGATTTCTAAGAAACTTTACAAAATGTCTTACTCGAAAATCCAAGACACTCAGAAGCGTCTCATTCGGAATTTTAAGACACTCTCGAATGTCTGAGATGCTTCGTAAAGTTTTCGGCATTTCAAAATACTTTAAAATGTCTAGGACACTATTCAAGGTTTTTTATCAAAATTCCAAGACACTATCAAACGTTAAAGATGCTAATTGAAGTGATGAATAAATATTTTAAGACAATCCTTGAAATCTTATTTTAAATTTAAAATTCTTGAAAAGTATTTTTTCTGGAACTCTAATACACTTTCAAGTGTCTTAGACACTTTCTGAAGTGTTATTTAAAAATTTTCAAGATATTTTGAATTTCCAAGACACTTCTTGAAGTATCTTTTTTGAAATTCGAAGACACTCGAATGTGTCTTATTCTACATTCTGAGACAGTTTTTAATGTCAAAAACACTTTTGAAAGTGTTTTGAGAAAACTCTAAGACACTTTCAAAAGTCTAACACACTCATTTTTAAAGTGATTTATTACAAATTTGTAGACACTTCTTAAAGTATCTTATTAATTTAAAGATCTTCCGAAGTATCTTTTCTTAAATTGTTAGACAGTTTTCGAAGTGTCTTAATCCAAAGATAATAATACATTTCTAAGAAACTTTACAAAATGTCTCACTTGAAAATCTAAGACACTCAGAAGCGTCTTATTCGGAATTTTAAGACACGCTCGAATCTCTGTGATGCTTCGTATAGTTTCTTATTTGAAATTAAAAGACACTCCAACCTGTCTTATTCGGAATTCAAAAACAGTTTTTAATGTTTAAGATACTATTCGAGGTGTTTTACTAAAATTCGAAGACACTTTTAAATGTCTAAGATACTACTTGAAGTGATTTGTAAAAAATTTGGAGATAATCCTTGAAGTCTTATTTTGAATTGAAAGTTCTTGAAAAGTATATTTTCTGGAACTCTTATACACTTTTAAGTGTCTAAGACACTTTCAAAGTGTTTTTTAAAAATTTTCCAATGCATAAAGATATTTGTATTTCCAAGACACTCGTTGAAATATCTTCCTACTTGAAATTCGAAGACACTCCAATGTGTCTTATTCGGAATTTCAAGACACTTTTTAATGTCAAAAACATTATCAAAAACGAATGTTATCAATTTTTCTTAAAGATAATTTCATTGGAGGAGGGGGGGGGGCATTTCCTCCATCGTGCCCCGGGCGCCGAAATGTCTCGCTACGCCACTGAATCTAAACAGTACACATTATATGTATTTAATGTACTGACGATTCAAAATAATCAAATATTAAACGCCAGAAAAATAATAATAATATGAAAATGTGACTATAATTTCACACAGTAATTTTCCTAATTTCATTCAATATTAAAAAAACAATTACAAATACCATATTTTCATTTTTCCAATTCTTAATTCGTCATTTTACCTTTGATTAACCTTTGAGGCTCGAAAAGACAGGTAATTAAAGAATCATAACTTATCGACAGAACGGAGGAGTAACTTTAGATCAGCTTTTCACACAGCCTCGGGGTAAGTTCTTAACAGAAAATTTTTCCGGGGATAATTCCCCGGTTAATCCTGAGATCGCCGGCGGAAAAAGTGCCTCTCCCTTCGCAATTAACAAAGCCGCCGTGACGGGGGCATTCATCATTGTTCCATCGTGTCATCGACTAACGCAGTTTCGCGGAGCTTATGAGCTTTTCCTTCTTTCTTGTTAATTCACCTGTCGCGCCCGATGAAAAATGTCGCAATCTCGCGTTTCTGCATTTTCCAGGGATGTGATTAATATTTCACCGCGTCACCGTCCAATTTATTATTCGCTTTGCCGCTCCCAATTCGGCTTTTTATCAGCGTCGCCCAGGCTCATTGAGTCCAGAAAAACATGAAAGCATCTTATTTCCGACTCGAGATTTTTGGCATTCGGTTCGAGTGGATTTGAGATCAGTTCAATGAATGTTATAGGGATTTTCGAATTTGAAACTGAATTTTACACTACTAAAAATTTTTTAAATGTTAGTTTTTTCTATATCCAAACTAAAAGAAATCATAACAGATCATTGTTCCAGAATGTTTCTTTATTCTATTAGAAAGAAAAAAAAACATAAAAAATCCAATAATCCAAAATACTAAATCAAACCCTTCATTCCTTAACACAAGTAAATTCCCACGAAATGAGCATAGAAGCATAAGAACTTTTCATTCCTTAAGAAAACATAGTTTTTTATCTACTCAAATTCTCGGATAAATAACCTGGAAGGAAACTAACGAGACATCATCGTCACTTGATGGAGCTTTGTATTGCTGACATTACAAGTGTTTCTCGAATATCTCGGGATGAGAGAGCGTTTTCTCGTTATCCTCAATAACGAAGCGACAAAACAATGCGCGAGAAAGGAAAGAAAAGTTATCCCAGGTTGGTCGGCGATCCGTAATTTTAATGAGGTGGCTGAGTTGGCGGACGAGACAGTGGAACCTTTTCATCCCGCGCGAGTTGGAGATTAATCGACCGCGTCGACTTGTTTCCCCCCAGCTACGTTTGTTTCAACGAGCTCTGCTCTTCGAGTACTTGACATGCTCTTTACCTCCAACATTAACGTCGTTAATACTTTGACAGGCCAACATTCATCTCTTCGCGGATAACTTCACCTACGATGAAGCCGTTAAAACCTCCAAACACACGTGAAAAACAAAAATACTCGAAAATTCGTGAATCGTCTTAATTTATACTTATTTAAATTTCTTTTTATTTCCCAAACTCATATTATATTGTTTCGTAAGTATAAATGAATATGAATAAATATTACATTGTATGGCGTTACTGTACAACATACTAATATAGTAGGTACAATCCACAACCAACACACATAGAAAGTCTCACAAAGTCGAACTTCTAATTCCCTGCCATAGTAGGATTCACGATCAACTTACATTAAAACAGTGGCGTAGCAAGACATTTCGGTACCCGGAACACGATGGAGGATATGCTCCCCCTCCCCACTCAAATGAAATTATCTTTAAGAAAAATCGATGATATTTGTTTTGGATAATGTTTTTGACATTAAAAAGTGTCTCAGGATTCCAAATTAGAAAAATTGGAGTGTCCTCGAATTTCAAATAAGATACTTCAAGAAGTGTCTTGGAAATTCAAAATATTTTGAAAGTTATAAAAAAAACTTTTGAAAGTGTCTTAGACACTTAAAAGTGTATTAGAGTTCCAGAAAAGATACTTTTCAAGAACTTTCAATTCAAAATAAGACTTCAAGGATTGTCTTCGAATTTTTTACAAATCACTTCAAGTAGTATCTCAGACGTTTAAAAGTGTCTTCGAATTTCAAAACAACACCTTGAATAGTGTCTTGGACATTTGAAAGTGTTGTGAACTTCCGAATAAGACACATTATAGTGTCTTACAATTTCAAATAAAAGACTTTACAAAGTATCTCAGAGATTCGAGAGTGTCTTAAAATTAAGAATGAGACGCTTCTGAGTGTCTTAGATTTTTGAGTGAGACATTTTGTAAAGTGTCTTGGAAATGTCTAAACATCTTTGGATTTTCTAAAACACTTTGAAATGTGTCTTACAATTCCAGAAAAGATACTTCAGAAGATCTTTGAATTTTAATAAGACACTTCAAGAAGTGTCTACAAATTTGTAATAAATCGCCTTAAGAATTAGTGTGTCAGACGTTTGAAAATGACTTAGAATTTTCTTAAAACATTTTCAAAAGTGTTTTTGACATTAAAAACTGTCTCAGAATCTAGACTAAGACACATTGGAGTGTCTTCGAATTTTAAAAAAGATACTTCAAGAAGTGTCTTGGAAATTCAAAATACCTGGAAAATTTTTAAAAAACCCTTTCAAAAGTGTCTTAGACACTTGACAGTGTATTAGATTTCAAGAAAAGATACTTTTCAAGGACTGTAAATTCAAAATAAGACTTCAAGTATTGTCTTCGAATTTTTTATAAATCACTTCAACTAGTGTCTTAGACGTGTCAAAGTTTCTTCGAATTTTAAAAAATCACCTGGAATACTGTCTTGGACATTTAAAAGTGTTTTGAATTTCCGAATAAGACACATTGGAGTGTCTTATAATTGCAAATAAGAGACTTTACGGAGTATCTCAGGAGTGTCTTGAAATTCCGAATGAGACGCTTCTGAGCGTTTTCGATTTTCGAGTAAGACATTTTGTAAAGTGTCTTAGAAATGTCTGAATATCTTTGGATTTTCAAAGACACTTTGAGAAGTGTCTTAAAATTCCAGAAAAGATACTTCGGAAGATCATTGAATTTGTCTAAGACACTTCAAGAAGTGTCTACAAATCTGTAACAAATCACTTTAAGAATTAGTGTGTCAGACGTTTGAGAGTGTCTAAGAATTTTCTTAAAACACCTTCAAAGGTGTTTTTGTCATTAAAAAGTGTATCAGAATGCCGAATGAGACACATTGGAGTGTCTTCGCATTTCAAATAAGATACTTCAAGAAGTGTCTTGGAAATTTAAAGTATCTTGAAAATTTTTAAAAAACACTTTAAAAAGTGTCTTAGACACTTGACAGTGTATTAGAGTTCTAGAAAAGATACTTTTCAAGAATTTCAAATTCAAAATAAGATTTCAAGAATTGTTGAATAGTGTCTTAGATATTTTAAAGTATTTTGAAATTCCGAATAAGACACATGACAGTGTCTTATAATTTCAAATAAGAAACTTTACGAAGCATCTCAGACATTCGAGAGTGTCTTAAAATTCCGAATGAGACGCTTTAAAATTCCGAATGAGACGCTTCTGAGTGTCTTGGATTTTCGAGTAAGACATTTTGTAAAGTGTCTTAGAAATGTATTATTATCTGTGGATTTTCAAAAACACTTTGAAAACTGTCTTACATTTTTATAAAACATACTACGGAAGATCTTTGAATTTTAATAAGACACCTCAAGAAGTGTCTACAAATTTGTAATAAATCGCTTTAAGAATGAGTGTATCAGACGTTTGAAAGTGCCTTAGAATTTTCTTAAAACACCTTCAAAAGTGTTTTCAACACTAAAAAGTGTCTCATATTTCGGTATAAAAAACATAAAAGTGTTTTAGAATTTCCAATGAGACAGTTCAAGAATTGTGTTGACATTCGATGACACTTTGAAGTGTCTTAGCATTTCAAACAAGACACTTTCGAGTGTCTTAGCATTTCAAACAAGACACTTTCGAGTGTCTTAGAGTTTTAAATAAGGCATTTCAAGAAGTGTCTTGGGCATTTCTGAATATCTTGTAGCTTCGAAAAAGACAGTTTAAGAAGTGTCGTATACACTTGAAAGTTTCTGAGAATTCCGGAAAAGATACTTTTAAAGTCTTTAATTTTCAAAATAGACCATTCGTGGATTGGCTTCAATTGTTGCATTTTTCATTTAAAGAAGTGTCTCAGACGTTTGAAAGTTTCGTAGAATTTTATAAAAAGGTTTTGGACATTGAAAACTGCCTTCGAATTTCGAATAAGTCTCATTGAAATTTCTTAGAATTTCAAATATGACACTTATGAAGTATCTTGAATATTCGAAGTCAGAAGTAGTTATTTTCATTTTTTTCTTTGGTGAACGATAAAATCGGCGATCCAGGTGAATATTTTTACCCCATTTTGTGCACTTTTGGAAAATTAGTCATGCTCGAAAAACAGGTAGATTTTCGCTAATGGACTTCGTCCCCCCCCCTCTCTTCGATAAACCGCTAATTAGATTGATTTTCTCAAAATAATATTGAAACTTTCTAAAACCTTGAAACCTAAAACATCGAATTCTAGAAATCTCACCAAAAGAGTATTTCTACCCCCCTCGCCCCTCTCTTAACTTCCTTGCAAAAAAAGCCAGAAATGAAGAAAATGAATAATTCAAAGGAAAATTCTTCATTTTCCATTTTCTCCATCGAGAAACAAGGAAAACACCCGGACCATGAAAATTGCGACATCACCAAAACGAGGCAACGTTACGTTATTTCCCACTAATTTTCATTGATGAAATTATTCACTTCCATCGAGAATCCAATTAAAGAACTTTCCTCGTTGGACGAAAAAATAACTCTTGAGAACTGGGAAAAATCCGGTGTGGATCGACCCGACCTAACCAAACTCAAACAGTGTTTCGGAAACTTTTTCGGTACTGAAGAACTCGGGGCACTTTTTTTTCGGGGCAAAAATGCGAGCCTCGAGCAGAAGCCATAAAAGCAGAACGCTCCTAAGAGAATTTGTAAAAAGAAGTCGCGCGAAAAACGCGCTTTGTGCAGTTCAAAAAGTCAACACGTATCTCACGTGGCTTAATGAGAGTTGGCTCTTTCAGCGGGCAAGTGTCGCCTGCGAACGAGTCTTTTCGCCGACTTTTACCCCGGATTCCCTTTCACGACTTTTCGTTAACTCGGAAAATTAGTGGCTCGAGTTGCCCCTTCGATCTTGCTTTCCTCGTCGTCAAATATTCCGAATCAAATCGTGTTATCAACATTATTTACACGGTAAAAAAAAGGTAATCAAATTTTAGTAGAGGTATATTAAAAAGCAATGTAACTGATATGACTGGAATCACACGTCAGATTTTCTACGGTTATTTCATATAGTTTGTTGTTTTACATAAAATTTTACATAAACTTTTTATATTTTTCATTGCTTTGTATGAATCAAACAATTTATACAAATTTTGAAATTTTTTGCAATTTCACATTTTCTCGATAATTTATACACCTAGAAAGTTGAATGAAATGAAAAATTCAACTATAACTTCGTTTTGATAATTTTACAACTATTTTCAGTTTCGAAATTCAAATGGTGTTGTTTCCTGATTATCATTTATAATACGATTCTGATCATTCATGAAAAATCAACTAAAATACTATAAATCAACAAAATGCCAGAAAATTTAATAAATCTATGAAATACTTGAGATCTGCGTTGTTATAATTTTCGCAACATTTAAAAAAAATATTCTATAGTTTTCAAAGCTATTTTGTTATGACAAGCACCAGTAAAAATAATTATAAATGATGAATTTTCTTGCCTTAATCAAACAATTCATAAGAATTTTGAAACTTTTTGCAATTTCGACAATTCCTCGATAATTTATAGGGGAAAGTGGGGTAATGACGGCCATCACCTTTTTCGGTACTTAAAATTTACGTAGGTCTAAACCGTTTACTGTGACAGAAAGCTTATTCCATGAGGTTGTTTTTAAGTAGATGCTGAAGTGTGTGGATTTATTATAAATTGTAGTTCCAGACAAGTGCCGATACGTAAGTATCTGCAAGTTTTAAAAGGTGTTCAAAGTATCCATTATTTCGTTAACATTTTCAGCTACACAATCGAGGTAAATATGTTAAGATGTTGCTATTGATATTAGCTTTCTAAATCAAGTAAAATTTTTCATGTGTCTTGAATAGTTTATGTGTAGCGCATGCTTGCGCAAAATAAGGTCAGTGGGGGAATGACGGCCACTAGAGGTGGGGTAACTATTATTTATCAATTGTGCTCTTATTGTTTCCATTTCATTTGTCTTGCGCTTTTTGTGAGATATCAATAAAAATACGATAACAAAAATGTCGAATTTCCATTTGTTTTCCTTCACAGAGCCTTCATTAAGTATTCACAGCGATTTGTATTCATATTTGTGTGATTTTTTGTCGGTTTTGTAGAGTGGCCGTCATTACCCCTCATTACCCCACCATTTTTCTAAATGATGAAAACCAAATTTTTTTGAAAATTCTAATTTTTTTTAGTTTGAATCCAAATTGTTTGAATCTGCCGATATACTTTTTTAGAATTCGAGTTACACTTGTTATCTTAACTTTCGTTTGATCAAAAATGTCAATTTTTGGATATGTTTTAATGCTGAATGAAAACTATGCCGTCATTACCCCACTTTCCCCTACAACGTAAAATTTGATTAAAATAAAAAATTCAACTATAATTTCGTTTGATAATTTTACAACTATTTTAAGTTTCGAAATTCAAATGGTATGCTTTCCTGATTATCATTTGCAATATCATTCTCTCAATGCATAATTAAATCAAATAAAATAAGAAATTTTTATTTCTTATTTAATCAATTAAAATACTATAAATCTACGAAATCCCAAAAATTTTATAAATCTACAAAATAATCCAAAGATGTTTTGTTATAATTTTCTCAACAATCTCAAGAAATTTTTTTATAATTTTCATAGCTATTTTTTCATAATTACTAACGGTACTAATAGAAATGATGAATATTGTTGACGAAATCAAACAATTTATACGAATTTTGAAATTTTTTGCAATTTACACAATTCCTCGATACTTTACACATGAAAATTTATCAAAATAAAAAATTCACCAAATATTTTCGTTTCGATAATAACAACAATTTTAACTGTCAAAATTCGAATGGTATACTTTCTTGATTATCATTAACAATATCATTTACGTAATTCATGAAAAATCAACTCGAATACTAAAAATTAAGAAAATGCCGGAAAATTTTACAAATCTATGAAATACTCCCAATCTGTGTTGTCATAATTTTCTCAATAATCTTAAAACATATTCCATAATTTTCATAGCTGTTTTGTGATAATAAGCACTTCTAATCAGAAATGAGATATTACAATTTTATATAGAAAAGTATACATTTAAAAAAATTGAAACAACAACTTACATGTCGATTTTTGAGTTGCCCCTCCCCCTTCCCCTGGAAAATTCTTTTTCCCTCTTTTTTTAGAAAAAAGTTACATGAAATTCTGATAAATTTAGTTAACTTACCTCAGTCAAAATTTTCATGTCTTCATTTTCAAAATGAACTCAGAAGAATTCTCCTTTGAATACTTGATTAGTTTTTATTTCTGGCTGTCTTTGAATCGTCGCTCGAGTAAAATTGAGGTTCGGGTAATCGAATGAAGATCTACGATTCGTCATCCGAGAGTCAGGGATTTGGCGTGAGCTTTTTGACAAGCTCGGACTTGGTAAATCCACATCGAATCCCGAGCAATTGGAGCGGAACTTGGTGATAATCCGGCTTCCTGTGGTCACCTCTAAGTTCGACATTCGATGGCTCAACTGTCTCAATGCGTTTCGCACTCGGAAAACTCCTGATAATAATTTCTAAAAGTTCTCACGACGCTTTTAAGAATTCAATAGATGCAAACTCACCTCGCCTTTTTTTCCTCTCTCAATTTACGATTATACGAGTACAACGTCGGAAGGATGTAATTTTTCGTCACCGCAGGTTTCACAATATTCGGAATTTTATGGTCGCGCTGTCGGAAATATGGGAATAAGTTAGGGGGAGAGGAAAATTAATTTTCCGGGGGAGAGGGGGGTTGTAACTTGTGGCTAATACAACGGAAGTTGATGCAACTGTGTGGATGCAACGGAAGTTGATACAATATAAATGGATGCAATGGTTCTGGATGAAACTTAATGGATGCAACTTAATGGATGCAACATAAGTAGATGCAATGGGTGTGGATGCAACATAAGTGGATGCAACTTAACGGATGCAACATAATTGGATTCAATGGGTGCGGGTGCAACTTAATGGATGCAACATAATTGGATGCAATGAGTGTGAATGCAACTTAATGGATGCGACATAATTGGATGCAATGGGTGTAGATTCAACTTAATGGATGCAATGGGTGCGGGTGCAACTAAATGGATGCAACATAATTGGATGCAATGGGTGTGAATGCAACTTAATGGATGCGACATACTTGGATGCAATGGGTGTAGATTCAACTTAATGGATGCAACATAATTGGATGCAATGCGTGTGAATGCAACTTAATGGATGCAACATAATTGGATGCAATGGGCGTGGATTCAACTTAATGGATGCAACATAAGTGGATGCAATGGGTGTGGATGCAACTTAATAGGTGCAACATAAGTAGATGCAATGGGTGTGGATGCAACGCGTGTGTATGCAACATAAGTAGATGCAACTTAATGGATGCAACATAAGTGAATGCAACTTTATGGGTGCAACATAATTGGATGCAATGAGTGTGGATGCAACTTAATGGATGCAACATAATTGAATGCAACTTTAAAAATCTAACCTAATTCTTCCCTCTAAGCATCACAACTAAGAATATTCATGATAATTTCTTGCATAAAAATTTATACTCTTACATATTTTCTCATTGTTGACCACAGAAGATAAAAAATTCAATGGAAGAACATGCAATTAATGGATGGATGTTGTGGGTGACCATAAATAAAATCTTTGAAAAGTGATTCATTACATGGCGCGATTTGGCATTGTTGCCGTCAAGGGAGCGTCGCCTGTATCGGGCGTTTCTTCCCCAGTGAGCACCCTGAAAGTCGTGCTTTTTCCCACGATGTTCGCGTTCAACAAGCCGAAACATTCGCGTTCTTTCACCCGGAAATTTACCTCGCGCACGGCCGGAATTTTTCCGTGCTGCTTCCTCAGCCAGAACGCGAGAAAGGCCCTTTTGTTTTTACGGCCTTGCCCTTTTTATGGCTTTCCTCGTGTCGATTTCTGTGGACCCAACGGAAAATTCATGTCCTCGTGTTGGAAAATTGAATATTAAAAAGTTATTCTGTGACTTCTAGGCTTTTTAGTCAAGAACTATTGTTTTTTTTTTTTTTTTTTCGATGTTACAGAAATAATTTTCGATATGTAACAATTGTATGTAACAAAAACCATTTGTTACATACATTTTTCATAATTTTTACCTATTTTCGTTATTTTTAATTCTCACTTTTATCATGTATTTCATTTCAAGGAATCATTATCATGAAGAAAATGCATTATTTCGTTCTTCGTTGTATTTTCATTAATTTTCAAGTTCAAATTTCACCCTAATTTTTGAACCCCAAAAAATGTTCAACCAACCACTACAAAACACGCAACAATTTCCATCCCCAGGAAAATTCCTGACTTGGCAGAGTACCTCGAAAAAAATCGAAATTATCGGTACGTTGCAAGTACCGAATAACTTACATGAATTAGTATGGAAATGTAATCAGGTTTCGACTGACCGCGCGAAGTGCTCTGAATGTGCGGTTCACATATTTACTTCAAAGAAGATCGCGGAGCGTTTCTGCAATTCAGCGACCTCATCGACTTCCATTTTAACGAGCTTGATGCAATATCATGTAGAGCGTGAATTTTCACGTTGGCCCCGACGTATTCGTAACGTTTTCCCGGCCATGTTGACGCGAGCGCGGAAATTAAATCTAAATCCACTTTTTATTCCGCTGATTACATTACGGAAAACCCCTTTTGCACGGGGTAAAACCATTTCGTAATGTTTACAAAAATGATTCAAGTTGAATATAAAATATCAATTCATTAAAAAAAATCAATATAATATTATACAGTATAATTTACTTATATTTTAATTAATAGTAAGTTGAAGTTACTACTATTAATTTCCATCTCAAATTCTTTCCTTCACGTATAAAATATCGCAAATATGCCAATGCGTTCTCGCGTGATGTTTTCTCTCTCTTTTTGTCGTATAAAAAATTGTAAAAGGGAGGGAAAGAATGTCACGACGAAATCCTCGTATTTTTCTGCCTGGCGAGCCGTGATTCATCGACAAAGCAACGGAAAACTATAGATACGCGGTCGGAGAACAAAGGCCGATCTTTGCTTTTATTCCCTCGCGATCTTGCGGCGCTCGAAACAAGTTGGCGCGGCCAGACACGCAAAATCGAATAAAATTCCGGATCGAGAAAAAATCGCGTAACTGGAATTTATCAAACTTATTGCTCGCACGTGTGGCTGCGATCGGGAAAATGAAAAATACGAGGAAAAGTTGGAGAAGTCGTAACGAACCGGGGACGTGGAGTTTTCATGATTTAGGATCATTGGGGAATGATGCGAGTGCTTTTTGGATCATGGTAATTCATGTTTGATAGTGTCGGAATGAAGACACGAAATTACTTTGAATTTTTTTAAAATTGGAAATTGTATAATTTGAAGTAATCGAATTGAGTTGTGAAGTGTTTAAATTAATGATTATGTTATTCGTTATGTGTGCGTTCTGAAAAAAACATGCCCAATAATGTCGCTGTTTCAACTCCATGTACAATCATAAAAAACATAATCACTCTTTCAAGTGCAGAGCAATATTAATGACAGAACTAGAATAATACTTCATGACTGATGATCATTTCCTTAACGGCCCTTTTTTCCACCTGAACAGGCATGTCATTTTTGGGTTAGACCCATGGTCAGTATAGGATACAAGGAAGAAAATGGACTGAACGAATTTGGATCTCTTCTAAGGCACTTTTCTTGGAATATTACACATAAGCAAATTAAAGAAATAATAGTGCGACTGGTGGTCAACAGTAAAACTGGATTCGAGACACTTGTGAGTCAGTCGGGTTCGATCCTACAAAGGCTTCAAATTCAAAGTGGAAATTTGTGTCTTTAATCTTCATCGCCAATTTAAGTTACATACTTCTGCTATTGTAGGTGTTACTCCGTAATTTGAGGTACGTTATTTAGCGTTGTTGAAAGTGATGAACAACTATTAAATGTGCATGACTCGTGTGTATCCGCATAGAAATCAATGTTCTGAAACGTTAATATTCTATATTTTTAAGAAAATCATTACTGTACACTGATCTTAAGTATTTCATGAATTTTTTTTTACTGCAATATGGAAACTTGAACAATTTTTTTGTATTTGGAGAGATTTTTACTATCTTTTTAGATCGCTCTGTGTATTTCGATTTTTTTATGCTATCGTGGTAAAAATTTAGTGATATGAAATTTAAGTGACATTTAAAGAGGTAGTATCTAAATATAAGCCTTATATAAGGCTCAAAATTGCTCAACTGGGCCACTAAAAAATCCATGTTTTAATTTTTCATTGCAACTTACCGTTTTAGATTCACTTTATCACCAAAAGTACTCTCCTTAAACTTTTTTCGGTATAAATAATTATTGTGGAAGTTA
>JAPYZL010106847.1:0-11005 GCA_030522825.1 Platygaster orseoliae
TTGAAAATTACTAACATGTTCAATGTTCTTGAGATTGAAAGTTGAAAATATCTGGAAACTTTGAATATTTATGACGTTTCCAAAATTTTTCAAACCTTTGGGGAATGTTAAAAATTTTTTAATTTCCTTCTTTTTCATAATTCAAGTTCAAAAAATTAAAAAATAATAAAAATTTTGAAAACGTTCTATAATTTTCTAATCCTTCAATTTGTCAAAAATTCTTAATATTTTCGTGTATGAAATATGAAAATTTTAGAAGTGCAAAAACTGTAAGTTTAAAAAAAATTTTGAATTCCATTATCTCCAACATTTCTAAAAGTCCTCAAGTTGTCAAAAACGTGAAATATTTTTGATGTTTTCAAAAACATAATGATTCACGGTCACCATACCTGGAATGAATGATCCAAGATACCGTTTCCAGTCGAGCGGAAAAATCTCCAATTAAGTTCTATTTTAGCCGATTTTTACGTACAAAAATTTTTTCGACCGAGTTTTACGGAGTAAATGTATTTAACCGATTTTTACGTTCTGAAAGAGACTTAGCCGATACGTTCTGAAAGAGACTTAGCCGATTCTTACTGACGAAGGTAACATAGCCGACTTTTAGATTCAAACAGATTTAAATCTGTCTTACGTGTACGACTTTCGTTCTTCCGAGTTTTGTTTTCAGCCGTTCATGTTATATCTTTAACATTTCAAGAATATTTCAAAAATACAGATAACTCTTGTCAATTGAAAGAGCTTGAAAAATAATTAACTTTTTTTTTCCTTTTTCATTTCACGAGCTATGTAGACGATTCTATGGGGCCACAAAAGGTCGGAGGGTCACGAAAACATCGATTTTTACAGAAAGACTTCTGAAATGGACGGATCAGGAACTCTCACGTGGGAAGAATTCGTGGAAAATGCGGAAAACCTCCTCAAGGTTTCCAACGTGATTTGCGATCATTGGCAATTTCTCGGTTGTAAGGTACTTTGGTTACCTTCACAGTCATTGGAAACAAATTATCAAATCTTAAAAAAAACCCATGTTCGATATTTTTTAAATTCACTCAAGATTTCTATCAGTTTCACCATTTTTAGAACCATAAATGTCAAATTTTGATTTTCAGTTCATAAAATATGCATACATATTTTTTTTTTTTCAAAGACAGCTCCAGGCCAAGCATATCTGAAGCGACACGAGAAAATTTTCGTTGCAGCGAATCTCTTCGATGATGCAACAAAAAATGAAAACAAAAGCGTCATTAACGACGACCCTTTCGAGGCCACTCACGATTGCGAGAGGCCTCTCACAATGGAACATCACGTTTTATGGTCCATGAATTACGGAGTTCCCGTGATTTATTTCAACCTGTGGAAATCGGGTAAACATTTTTTTCCATTTAGCGTCTGTAAAATACCCCAAAACGCAATCTCTAATCGTGGATTTAAAATTTCCGGTAAAGAAATCGCGCTCCAATTCGCGACCGTTGGCATGTGCGATTTTTTTGCAGGTTTGCATGGAACTGCGGTAGACGGCGTTTCGAGGCGGCAAAAATTAAAGAATTCAATCGTGTATTTTTTTTTGTCCATGCAATTTCGATTAAAATATTCATCAATTATAATACTTAATTTAATTTTTTTCCATTGATGATTTCAAAATTACGATTTGAGATAAATGAAATGTACGCGGTCAAGTGCATTTGCGCATCATTATTTCGAATCATCAGATTTTCCTGGCGTGAATCCAGTGACTGTCGAGGACGTTCAAAAACTTGTCTATGACGGCGCTCAGTTGGATTACACGCAACTGTCCCAAGCTGTCCATCCGATTCTTGGCAGCCCTTTTCTGCATCTTCACCCATGCATGTCCCGCGAGTTCATACATCAGATGCGTGAGAGGTAATTGTATTCACGTGTGATTACACTTTGAATCAACCTCGTTATTTGAAATGCCGTGAGTAACGTAAAAGGAAATTCTATGAAAGCGATTTTTGGATTTTAATTAAAATTCAATATCGAATTTGTTATGAACATTGACTTTTGACATGCAAATATTTTTCAGATTAATTGTAATTTTGGAGTAGGTAGTTATTGAATATTAATAAATTTGATTAGGTTCGAGAAATTAATTCTGATGATATCAGAATGAATCAATGCTGTAATGAATGGTTACTGTAATCACGAATTTCTCTCCGCGTATAATTACACTCTAAAAAATAATCGCAATTTTTCCATACTTGTGTATAGAAGTTTTCCTATGTTGTATAGAAATTATCCCATATGGTATGGAAATTTGAAGAATATGGAAAATATCCTTTGCAAGTATGTCACTTTTTCCATACTTTTCCAAAAAATTCTATACATGAATGAGAAAAATTCTACTTATGAATGGGAATTATATAACAAAGTATGGAAATTTTCCGATCCATGTATAGGATAATAACTTCCAATGCATGTATAGAAAAATTACCAACTTTTTTCTGACAGTGTATTTTTGCACTCAGCAGAGATTTTTTTGAAAAATCTGTAAAATTAAAAAAATTTTAAGATCACTTTGATGCTTAGAGCATCAAGTATAAAAGTTTATAAAATCAGAAAATCTTTCAGGGTGTATAAATAATGAGAAAATATGAAAAATATTAAAAGTATTAGGACAAGACGAAATGATAATCTCAGTAGCCAAAAATTACAAAACTCGAGTTTTATTATATTAAATACGTATATTAAAAATGTTAGATTATGGACTTCAAAATTTGTACAACTTTCAAACTCTGAAATTTGTGAAATTCAAAAATCTTATTACAGAAACCGGATAGTCAAAGATTAAAGTTAATAAAATTTAAGGAATTTTATGAATTTAAAAATTTTTGTATTTTATGTTATTCATACAATGTTGTATTATTTGAAATTTTTATAGATTTCTTGTAATTCCATGATTTAATTTGCATGCTTCTAGAATTTTATGCTCAAGTATTAAAATCTACAACGATTTTGAGTTTCTGGTATTTTTAAAGATTACTAGTTTATTCGCAGATTAATATACAGTTTTTTAGAATTCGATGCTTCATAATTTCTAATTTCAATAGATTTTCAGTTTTTTTAAAAATGTCTGAGAAAATAAGATGTACGTAAATTTTGAAAACTGAAACAAATTTTTTATTTTATGATTTTTTATTATATGATCCCGAAATTAGGGTAAAGTTTATGATGATTTTATGTAAAAAATGAAACATGAATCATAAACTTGAAAATCAATGAAAATATAAACAATAAGAAAATCACGAGTTTAATTAATAATAATTATTTTAAATGCCCTGAGTAACGTAAAGAGAAATTCTATGAAAGCGATTTTTGGATTTTAATTGAAATTCAATATCAAATTTTTTGTCAACATTGACTTTTGACATGCAAATACGTTGCGTTTTCAGTTGAATTGTAATTTTGGAGCAGGCAGTTATTGAATATTAATAAATTTGATTGGGTTCGAGAAATTAATACTGATATATGATCCTGAAATTAGGGTAAAGTTAATGATGATTTTATGTAAAAAAAAAACAGGAATAATGAACTTGATATTAATGATAATATAAACAATAAGAAAATCATGGGTTTAATTAATAATAATTATTCAAAACGCCGTGAGTAACTTGAAGGAAAATTCTATAAAAGTGATTTTCGGATTTTAATTAAAATTCAATATCAAATTTGTTGTGAACATTGACTTTTGAGATGCAAATACGTTGCGTTTTCAGTTTAATTGTAATTTTGGAGCAGGTAATTATTGAATTGAATATTAATGAATTTTAAGAAATAATAATTATAAATGTTTGGCTAGACGCAGAGAAAAGTTTACTCAAATTGACTAAATCTTTAGTCAAATACGAACCTAAAAAAGTTTTTCACTCATTTCAACTAAAATACTTGATTGCGTTAATAAAATTATAGTCGATGTGACTAAATACTTAGGTTGATAAGACTAAAAACTTTTTTAGGTTCGCTTTTGACTAAATATTTTCCTGAGTGTAGGATAAAGTAGACAAATACATGTTGGAAATTGTTTTGACCCAATGATTAATGAAAAATAAAACTAGAATTTACGAAAATTTTGAAAATCTGAAAAACTTGGAACTGTGGAGCATGTAATTCTAGAAATTAACACAGAAATTTATTAAAATACCAAAAAGTATTTCGAACCATAAAATAACTGATAAAATACTGAAAGTATTAGAATTGTATGAAATAATTATTTTTTGAAAAATCTGAAAAAATACTTCTGATTAAAAAATTTGTAATTCTAGACCATCGAATTCGAAAAAAGCGTATATATTAATAAAAATCTATAAAAACACTAGAAATTTATAAGAATACTTTAAAACACTACAAAATCTTATAAACACTTTAAAAAGTACGAAAATAAAAAGTTTGTTTCAGTTTTCAAAATTTACGTAGATCTTATTTTCTCAGACATTTTTAAAAACACTGAAAATCTATTGAAATTAGAATTATACAGCATCGAATTTTAAAAAACTGTATATTAATCTGTGAATAAACTAGTAATGTTTAAAAATACTAGAGACTCAAAATCGTTGTAGATTTCAATACTTCAGCATAAAATCTAGAAGCTTGCAAATTAAATCATGGAATCACAAGAAATCTATAAAAATTCCAAGAAATACAACATTGTATGAATAACATAAAATACAAAAATTTTAGAAATTCATAAAATTCCTTAAACTTTATTAACTTTAATCTTTGACTATCCGGTTTCTGTAATAAGATTTTTGAATTTCACAAATTTCAGAGTTTGAAAGTTGTACAAATTTTGAAGTCCAGAGTCTAACATTTTTATTATACGTATTCAATATAATAAAACTCGAGTTTTGTAATTTTTAGTTACTGAGATTATCATTTCGTCTTATCCTAATATTTTCAATATTTTTATTTTTCCTCATTCTTTATACACCCTGAAAAATTCACCGATTTTATAAACTAAGCATCAAGGTGTTCTCAAAATTTAAAATATTTTATAGATTTTTCCAAAAAACCTCTACTGATTGCAAAAATAATTATACACAGAGAGAAATTTTTGGTTACAGCAACCATTCATTTAGTAAAATATGAGCTCACCAAAGTTTTGGGTAGTACAACCTAAACTTTGGGTACGCCAACTAAATAATTAGTTATTGCAACCTAAGTATCAGTCAAAACAATTTAGCATTAGTTACTATAACACAAGTTTTGGTTGTAGTACCCAAAACTTTCGTGAGTCCATATTTTACTAAATCAATGGTTGCTGAAACCAAACCATCTTACTCCGAAAAATTCGCATCTAACTTTTTAATTATCGAGTAATTATCAAAAGAACGCGAATAAGAATGACGGAAAATGGTGAAAATTTCGGAATACCCAAAATACGCGGAGACGAGATTTCCGCTTTTATTATGGCCCGGGGCAGCCTTCCGTAAAGGAGATAAGAATAAAAGACCGAGGAATCTCGCGCGACCTCGACACGCGTGTTCCAGAAAAATCATTATTTTATAAGCGTGGCATGAAATTCAACACGTTGTTGCAGCGATAACAAATTGGTCAGTTGGCTTAGCGTCGCTTCTTCCGCAGTATTTGGCCTCAAACTAAAAATGGAATACTTCGCCATAACTGTCAAAAAAGATCGAGATCCAGGGAAAATCGAGTGAAAAGATTTTCCTCATCGAATTCGCGGCCTTTTTTACATATGTATATTTTTTATAAATAAATTATTCAAAAAGAGTGAAGGTTGATTCTTGTGCATTGTTTTCCTGAATTTGCATTGAACAAATAATGAAGTGCCAAAATCGTGTCTTTGCATGTTAAACTGAAAATTAGAGGATGAATATTCAAATCGTATTTTCGATTATTATGTCAAGTTTATTGTTAGGTGCAGAATTGTTTTATTTTTAGAAATGTGGGATTTTTCGTATTTATAGTATTTGATGGATTTATTGGTCATTTTATGGATGTTCATGTAGATTTTTCTATTATTATATTATTTTATTTATTTTATTTTATATATATTCATATATTAATTATATATTTATATTATTATATTATTATATTGGATTATTCTTTCAGTTTTTAGATATTTATCGAAAATTATGACTATTTTTATTCGAAAGACATAAAAATATTTTCAACCTGTATAAATGTTAAGAATTTTGTATAATTTGTATATTTTCGTTTTTTTTTCTATTTGCCAGTTTTTCCGATATAAATTTTTCTCGGACAATTAACATAATTTTTCAACCCGTGTAAATTTCATATATTTCGTACATTTTCGTTATTTTTCTATTTGTCAGTTTTTAAACGATAAGTATAATTGACAGGCTGAGAGCGCAAAATGGAAAAGTAAGAGACAGACAGATACAAAACTCCATATTGTCTGTCTCTACTTTGACCATTTGCACTCTCAGCCTGTCAATTTTCCAGTATTTTTATCTGTATATAAATTTATAGAATTCGAAGATTATAACGAATTTGTCCGAAAATGGTATCTTCATAAATTTCCAGTTTTTTATTATCTTACGTATTTTTTGTGCATATGAACCAGGATTTTCATAGATTTCTGTAATTCTTAGACGAAATATTTTCCTTTTTCTGAGTCAAAAAAACCCATTTCCCAAAGAAATTCAACACCTTGTACGTTTCGAATTCGCGTACTCGTTTTTAACAGCATCAGCAGTGTGCACTCGAAGTAAAATGATCAGGTTCGTTTCGACTCTCCTCGAGTTCGCGTCTTCTGCATCATTTGCAAAATCGATCGCGTTCATTCACCTTTCCAACAATTTTTATATCAACTTCATCGAGATTTTAAGTTTTCAAAAACTCATCATTTCTCTTCATTTCATTTTTTCTTACAAATAATTACATAAATTTAAAGTAGTTATAAATTATTGTTATTTTCTTCAGAACTTTAATCTGATTGTGTTTTTGAGTTTTTGGAAGATTTTGTGATATAGTGCACTAGTGAACAATTGAGTGATTTTTTTGCCGTTGCTGATTTCTCGTGAAGAACTCCAATCACCATGAGTAACGGGATTACATTGTAAGTAGGATTGTTGAGTTTTTTTCAAGATTTAATCCATTGAGATTGATTGTTGCAAAATATGTTTTATAGGTTTTTTTTTTCTTTCACTATGAGTACGTTACATTAAAATGATTTTGTGCAACTGATACATCAGCATTGCGAGATGATGTTTAGAAATATTATTACCTTCTCGAACACGCTGCAACACGACATTAAAATGATAAACGCGTGGAGATAAGAATAACAAAAAATAGCAATAAGGAAATGAATTTCCTATCTCTTTTCATCACTCTATCTGAATTACATCGGATTATATTAGGAATTAGATAATTTGAAAAAACTTGAAAAAACATGTATACCATATGGATGAGAAATTGAAAGTCATTTTGATGAAAAAAATTATTTGAAAAATGGATTGATGAAGTTAATGAGACGATTTTTTGGTTTTTACTTAGAACTTGAATTTGTTATTGTATTTTGAATTTTATTTGAAATTGTTTCTAATGGGCGTTAATGGTAAAATTATTATTTTTCCAATAATCACCCCAACAATTTTTAATTTATTTATTCTATTTGTAAATGCACGTGGAAAATTTGCAGGGCATAAAAGGATTTCCTTCAGATTCAAGTGATTCAAAAATAAGTTTCAAGAAAAAATTTTACCCTTTGCTTATTATTTTTCCTTTTTTTTTTTTTCCTGATTTAGAGTCAAGTTACTTTGAATTTCAGTTTGAAAGTCCAAAATTACAACGAATTATAAACAGTGTTAATGTTTATTTATTTTTTGTTGCCTTTTTGAAGTTCAGAATCAAATAATTAAGTTTTTGAGTTCAGAAGTTAAAATTTATTAAAAAAATTTCACTTCGCTGCTTCTATTTCTGAAATTCGGAATCGAACAAAAATGCGAAATCACTGCAAATTTCAATTTTTTTTAGGCGTATAATCAATATAAATTTAATTTTATAAAACTCTCAAATTTTTGCTTTTGTGAAATTCAAAAACAAATTAAAGAAATCGGGTTCGAAATTGCTACAAATTTTTAATCTTGTCGATTATTTTTCAAATTTCTGGTTACGAAAAAAAAGGTTCTGTAAGAAAATCATCATGAATCGGAATTTCAATCAGTTAGAGCTTTTATTAATAATTAAAGAAAAGTGACATTTATTTAATTACGAAGAAAATTGTAAGTAGTTTTTATCAATAATGGAAAGGATTTTTAAAGATTGTAATTTGTGTGTTACTTTTCTCTGATTATAGATATTAGCTGCAACTGTCAGAAATTCAGATTATGTACTGAAAGAGCAACAATCATTATCTTATAATTATTACTATGAATTCATTAATTTTACAATAAAAGGCTGAAAGCTTGAAAAGAAAAACAAAAAATATGTTTGAAAAGTTCCAAACTTTAGAATAATAATTTAAAATTTTTCTGTCATCCATAGTTAATAAATTAACTCATAAATAATAATGTTATTTTCAATTATGAAAATGAAAAATCATTTTTTTTTAGTTACATCAAAAAATGAGTTTTTCATTATTTTTAATTGACTCCAAAGGATCGAGAAAACATGAAAATTGAAAAAATCATGTTTCTGATGGTTACAGAAAAATTGATAACTGACTTGATAATAAATTGAAATTAACGAGCAGTTCAATTTTCGACGAGAGAGTAGCGAATTCCCACAGTTGCGAAAGCCCGCATATTTCCTATTTATCTTGTTTCGGACCCTTGTGTTTTACGTCATCAAAGTTGAGGACGCAGCGAGACCAATTTTTTTCCCACAGTTTGAGCCATGAATACATTCGCTTTTGGGATACGCGTGTAATTGCTTCTGATGGGTTTTGGGTTTTAACCGGTTAACTCTGGTGCAGTCTTGGTTTCGCCGAACTTAACCAATTATTTCTCTACAAACGTTTGCAATATTTGGAAGTTTAATGACGCAATCACATTTCGCCAAAAAAATTTCTCTCAACGAAATGTGTTTGCTGTACAAACAATGATTGCGTGGAAATCGTTTTATCTAGCGATAGAGCCAATGATATTTGAAATTTTTACTTTTTTTTGCATGTGGATGTTTTATAGGAATCTTTTTTTTGCTCGTTTCGACACACATTTGAGAGAGAGAAAATAATTTTTACACTGATTATTAATGATCAATGATTTTCGCTGATTCAGTGAAATAGCCATTTACATATAAGTGTTGTTTTATTAATGTTTAATTTCATGGCGATCGAATTTATGGGACGTAATACTTGAAGAAATCAATACGCACGATTTGGAGTGAAAGTGTACTATCTCTTATGAAATGAAATTTATTCAAGATTTTGTTTCGCAGAGCGTGAATTTAAAATTATTCCACGAATGACTACAAAATTGTGTAATAGTGATTTTCTGAATTATTTTGCAACGACAATTCGTTTGTAAATAAAAAAAATTGGCTTTCTTTTTTTGCTCGAGATTAATGTCGTGACTTTGAATAATGTTTTTTAAAATTTTTATCTATGATTTTTGAAAAACTTTCGAATTCTAAAAAAAACGCTAGACATTAAAACTAGACTTCATTACACCAAGTCTGAACAAAAAAGTTTTTATCTTTTTCATCGTAGTAATGAAAAATCAAGCGATATTTTTATTTCTTCATTATTTTGGAGAAAGTAAAAAAGTACAGACTTTTTTTGCGTAAAAAGATTTTTGACTGAGCATTCAGAGCACAGTTTCGATAATTTCGTCATCACGTCGGCGCTGAATCTAGGCACAGGATTCGGCTCATGAATATTGATCTTTTTGTACTTGGCTTTGACAACTGCGGTCCATCAACGGAATACCAGAAGCCGCGACGAATGGCACTGTAAAATGCATATTTAACGGACGATTTCTTCAATCGTGGCAGAATTATTCGGTCAATTGACACGCTAAAGACGCACTGACTTCTATTCGAAATCCTCGTTTTGTGAAAAACATCGAACGGGAATCGAAAAATCAGAATTTTCAGAATAATTGAACTTCCACAATTAAATCATGAATTTTGCACTGAAAAACTGATTAGGTCAACTTGAATAAATTTTTAATGTAGACAAACAAATTTAGTTTCGGTCAAAAAAAAATTGTTATTCTAAACTACAAATTTATTTAAGTAAACCAAATTGGATTTTCAGTGTGTTAATGTTTTTACTACTTTTGTGTCATTGTTTCGGAGATTGTGTAATCAATGTTTCTGTCTAGTCCTCAATGATTATATTGATTTTTGATCATTGTTTTGTCGCACGTGAGAAATTATGTTTTGACTGGGTTTCAAATATTTTGATCAATCCTTTAACTTTTTTATTGCTCTCCAAATATTATTATTATTGTTTGACTGAGGATTCAATGTTTTAGTTCGTCCCTTGGAACATTATTAATTTATTATATGTTTTATTTATAATGTGTTTCTTCTTAAAAATGCAATGCTTTAATTGATGTGTGTGATTGTAGTACACTTTTCTCCAAAAAAATTTTCCCAATGAACATTTTTCTTAAAGACATTTTTCCCAAAAAATGCAGTTTCCAAAGAAACATTTTCCCAAAGTATATTTGTTCCAAACTACATTTTTCCCAAAATACATTTTTTTAGGATATCTCTTTATAAATTATATTGATTTGGTTTTATTAACTCAAAAAATTATATTATCATTATTGAAAATTTTGGAACATACATTTTTCATAATAATTTCACATTCAGGTTTTTGAGTTCAAACTTTCCCATCATATAAGCATATTTCAGTAAATTTTTCGTACATGAAAAATTATTGGAAAAAAAGCGAATAAACATAAATTAAAATGTATTTATTATTATTGAAATTTCCCCCGTAAATAAAATAAATCACTGTAAAATAAGACTCGAAATGACTCAAAATACAAAATAAGTATTTTTCGATTCCAGGGTCCAAAATATCAAATTATCAGTAATAGAAATCCTG